>JZLH01S0330354.1:416-11283 GCA_001188425.1 Eucidaris tribuloides | reverse complement strand
CACACACACACACACACACACACACACACACACACACACACACACACACACACACACACACACACACACACACACACACACACACACACACACACACACACACACACACACACACACAAAGGTATTTCTTGTAATGGTTGTAAGGGGAGGACCTTATTCCCAGATTGTTCTGCTAAATCCATATGTTCGTACCAGGCGGTACACCACTCTTGACAATAATTTTTAACTGATTTAAGTGTATAATGTTCTTTGTTAGTATATCGTCAATAGGTGCTCATCGTAGCATAGGCCTATTATGTTTCTCCTTACTGTCAAAAGCTCGTCAATCATGAAGTCTTTGTACAACGTTAAATACATACTGATATTATTAGGTGAAGTAAACTTAAAAGGAAATGGTAAAATTGGAAGTAGTCCGCAATTTAGGACAAGATGCTCTCAGAATCAAGTAAACTGTTTAATGTTTCTGCTGCGAAAATTTCATAGTCATACATTTCACATTTTGTTATCAGAAAATGGTGTGGCGGTGAAAGCCGTTTTGTAGCTTTCTTTTTGATCAATTTCTGTCAGGGCCGGAGATTACTCAATACTGGTGAATAAATACTTGTTTCTCCTTAAGTAAACAAATTCAATACTAATCCTTCCGGCCTGAATATACACTTAAGCTATTGCATACATTGGTATATATTGTAACTCACTTGGTTCTTGATGCATATTCTTACTTCTGCCAATCATGTCACTGCTCTTTGCGGCCTTGTGGCATAAGACCAAGAAAAGTCAACCGTACAATCTCAACAAAAGAAATAGTACAATATCTATTTTTATGCAGCGAAATGAGAGTGAAAAACTCACTTTCAAGTGTAGATTTACCGTTATTCTGTTCAAATTAAGTGAATTTCAGTGGATTCTACTGCATATCTGCATATGTTTTATGTAATAACAGGATTCTTTTCTGATTCACTTTGTAAATCTCGATCAAGTCCTGCCATTGCCCCATACAGCAGTTTCTTTCTGAAATTTGCCCAATATGCATGCATTCTCTAACCTTGCATGAATTCAAATAGTAAACATTTCACTCGTGAAGAGCAGGCGCTTAATGAAAGTTTATGTAAATATTTACAGTCCTCGAACTAAAATACATTTCAAAGGCGACTGGTAAATAATGCAAATAATTAAAGTCACCTTCACTCTGTTATACTTCAAACGAAACAGCTTGCACATAATTCACAATGCTCACACTAAGAATCATAATTGGTCCGACAATTTTAGAGGAAATTTTAAAGACTGGGATTAAAGTTGAAATTTAATAATTATAGAAATATTGTAGTCAAATCCTACATTCTCGTGGAAACTGCAAGAGATGCGTGCACGCCCTCTCAAAATAATATTTATTGCAATACGTCAGTAACGCTTGGTCGGCACGGGATCGAACACAGTTATCTTATAATAATTCTGTTTTAACACCTAAACTGGGTGTTTCTAAATTATTACTTGTATTTTTATCATCTATATCACATTGCTTTGAACTAAAAAAAAAATAAAATACAATTTTACTCTCGAGCAAAATCTATTAACACGTACACTATATAATCATGTTTGCTTTAGATGATTACGAAACACAGTGTGCTTTTAAATCAATTTGGAACATTCCTTTCACAAAAAGTAAACAAACTGCATTTGTGGCAGATGCTTGGTGAACACAGTTATGTATATTTTATAACACACGGAACTCTTCATCTTCCAAACACGTCTGGTGGATTATTAAGGATTATATCTGTGAGTTACATGAAGGATTGTTACATCATTTTTCTGTTTTGCGGTTCACGGTCACGCAAAAGACAATGAAAACATCCATAAATTTCGAACGCAATATCGTGAATGTAATAGTCAGATTATTAGAGATGGTTTTGTTGTCCTTACCAGTATTTCATGTTTTAAGTTCCCTCAATGAATGACAAGATAAGAAGTACATGTAGTCTTCCATTTAAAGCATATCTACTAGAATCAATACTAGTAAATGAATATTTCTCCTCAAACAAATTCAATACAAATCCGTCCAGCCTGGAAACACACTCTAGAGTAGTCAGTGCATGCGTTGGTATATGTTTCAACTCATTGGTTCTTAACTAAATTTTAATTCAACAAAGCATGACATTGCCCTTTAAGTTCTCTCCTTTTTCATTCCAATATTTGCTTGGCCTGTATTGGATCCTTTTCTATATTGTATTTCCTATTCCTATCATTTTTGTTGGAATCTAAATTGGTACGGAGGCTAAAGTAATTTTTTTGCAGCATATACCCCAACTATACATTTGACAGCAAACTGTATAGTAGTACAGTATATCACATTACTGCATATAAAAATATCTGTTTTTTTTTAATTGTACTGTTACAACTTGAGAAAAGGGCTTCAGTATAATGTTACGGTGTAATGATAAAAAACCCTCTCGGAAATATTTTTATTAACCAGAAAATGTGGCATTCCTACTCTCTAATCATGTATAGTTTTTGATAGTTCTACTAAAAGACTATCGTTACGTCATTATAATATGAATATGTCAGCACAAGTCTCAATAATCCCCAACACGCTTTAATTCTTATTGATTCAATTTGGCCTACCATACCTGTAATACCAATGTTCGACGGTTACTTTACGTGGCATATATTGTTCACATGTCTTTGCATACACAAATATCGTACGCGTGCTGGTCGTTGCAATCACTGCCACACTTGATGTGTAATATATCGATTTTTGTTTTTAAGCGCAGTTCTTTGTTTGGTTTCGATTGATCCATCCAAAATGCATATTTGAACTTAACCGTTATCAGTATAGGCGTAGGTAAGCAGTATACACTCGTATGGTAAATATTTTAAGTTGAAGGGCATAATAATCTTTACACATCACAAAGTCAGGGGTAAAAATTCTTGAATTGACGTAACAAAAATTCTACACAGTGTAAACGACTGAAATAAGAAAATACCCCTTTTCAAATATTTGACTTCAAGGAAATACATCCTTACTTTTTAAGCACAACATTACTTTTAAAACTGAAAGAATAGTTTTTAGCCATAAATTTTGTTTCGCCAAACAAAATATTTTATACAGCGTAAAAGGGTGGAAGTCAGAAAATATTCCTTTTCAAATATTCGACTTCAAGCAAATACAGCAAGGGCGTAGGCTGGGGGGGGGGTGCACTGGGTGCACGTGCACCCCCCCCCCCCCCCGTAGAGCCCAAAGGAGTTCCGCCCCTGGCAAGCAAAAAGAAATCTTCACCACCTTTTCTGCTTTCAACGCCTGATTTTCTCAACTTTAGTTCCTCCTCCCTAAGATGTGCACCTCCCCACACCAAGTTAGTTCCACCTCCGCAAGATATGCACCTCCCCATGCCCAAACCAGCCTACGCCCCTGTACAGCCTTATATTTTACGCACAAGATTATTTTTAAAATTGAAACAATTGCTTTTAGCGCTACATTTTGTTCAGTTTCACCTCATTTACTATGGAGTTTCGACTTATTTCTTTCAACATCGAGAAATTAGATGACTATAACATCAACACCATTGTGGATAGAATTATGATATGGTAACCAATTATTGGTAGTAACTAAGTACAAAGATATTTTTCATCCTGACTACATTCTTTCATGCAACGGGAATTGTCTATTAAGTGGATCTGAAGTGAAAACACTAGTTAACAAGTTACGTATCGAGTTAGTTTGTGTCCAAAATAAAACAGACAACAGTATATTTTTGAACTGTCATCATCAGATCAACTCCCGCCTTTCAGTTCCACACTCATAGTATCACATGCTAAATGTATGATGTTTTCTTTTGATGGTACTGAGAGGTCAAATATTCATAAAGGAACGTCTCAACGGTATTGTCTCAACGTGGCACTAAGGTTGAGAAAGGGATTGTGGGGGTTCAGTTTGAAGAAAGTTTTGGACTGTGCTTTGGTGTAGGTTTAGGACAAATTTGAGGGTATTGATCTTGAACAGAGGTATTAGATACCAGTATAATAAGGAAACATTTATGTTACAAAGATCCTCAATAAAGCAAATCTTACTGTAAATCTTTCCTTCCACCTGGGCGGCAATAATTGACGACGTTTATCTACTTCATTATATTACTAGATAATTCATTTACTCTTTGTAATATCTATAATACGTAGTATACTGATGGTACTACGATATTAAAAATGTAAAAAAATATGTAACATGCAATATAAATATATGTATAATATATAACATAATACACTATTCATAATATAATACAGTGATATTCCTACTGTTGTCATTGTATATCATGCATAGAAACAGTTAATATGCCATTTAAAACAGAATGAGATAAATATATTTCTGTGGTAATTTCCTTATTGGTGTATTTTGTTGTTAAGAAGCCTATTTTTAACCAGTCCCTGCCTTGTTGACTACACGCACAATGGGCGCATGAAAGAAATCCACATACCGAAACCAAGCTCGTGATATTGCTAATATAATATCCTCGCATTTTTCATGCCAGCGTGTATTGTGTGAATTATTATAAGCATATTGTGGCAAACAATAAGCCAGGTACGACGGGTATAGAACCACTATAAATAACCCCATGACCCTATAATATTCCCAACTGCTGTTGTTATACTGTGGATCTATCCCCACTGCTTTTAAGCGTTACAATCGTATATGGCATTAATGCTACACTGTGGGTACTGAAGCTTAATATAACTGGGAAAAATACCTCTTTTTGATTTGTATGTAATGCTCTTAATAATACTCATGATGTCATTCATATGTATTATTAACCCGTTAAAGACTAATTACGAGATATCTCATGTTTGTTTAAGGAAAATGTGTGTTATAGCAAAATCAAAGAGGCTCCAACGGGTTAAGAGTGTTATAGATGACTAGTTACTATATTCTAAGCACAATAGGGTTCGTGAATATAATGTTTGTCACATAACCTCTCGCGGGAACGAGGCCACTTTACTTTTTATGGAAGATTGCTTATTTCAATCAAAATGGAATGTTGTGCGTGTAAGTGCGTATTTAAAGAAACATCTATCAATAGGATTTTATTTCGATTTTAACTAAACGCACAGTGGCCCATTATTTAACTCCAAGTAATCATCAACTCATGAAGGTACAGTAATAATGGCGTGATTTTAACCCTTTCTAAATCTGCAGCCGAAATATACGCGCATAATGCTAACAGATAGCGTACCGTGAGCTCATTTGTGTCATGTATTCTTCATTTTGTATGAATTCTGTTTTGGTTGGTCCGCCGTATGTTATTCTTCCCCTATTCTTTGCTAATCCTACATTATACCAATAAGAAAGGGTCCCGCGGCAAACACTGTCTGCTTGAGGTCACCAAAACATCACAGAGTTGCGAGTTTTTAACTTCAAAACTATAGACCGCTCAGTGTAATCCCGATTTCAAGCCAATAAACTTAAAAGAAGACGTATTAGAAGAAACAATATCTAATTTTACATGAAAGAGAAACTTGCAAGTATTTAATGGGAAAAAGAAATAAAAAATGGGCTTACAACCACCTGCATGGAATGTATCGAGCTCTCTCACTGAGCAATATGACGAATGGAATATTCATCCCCCTATCCTGATTTTCCGTTGTACTCCTTTAACTTTCATTTTTTATGAATATCCTTAAATTGTGACGATTTAATTGTTTTATGTTTTATTCTTTTATGTCTTCATTTATATCTCATTATCTGTATTGTGAATGTTTTTTGTATAAAAGTGTAAAAGAAACAAACATGAAACGTGAAAATTAATTCAGGCATGCCGCATGACTTAGGCCTACTTCGCTATTGGTAAGCGGGTGCGAGCATTTTGAGCTGAAAAGCCAAAAAGGGGGTCTCGTAGTTGGGGGAGGGGGGCAAAAAAGGGATGGCCGCAGCCGACTTAATTGGCCCCCTTGTATCCTTCACTTGTACTGTTGTTTCAAGCAAATCGGTGCTGAAATAAAACATTTTTTTGGGGGGGGGGTATATATGTTGGTTACTCCCCTACTATTGAATAAAACCCTTTGTTATTTTCGCAAACTTCTTGAGTTAATACCCTGACCTAACATCTTTAAAAATAAATACCTGTTATTATATGATATACTTTCAACAAACATGAATTCCAGTTAACACAGAATAAAAGGCTTTCAACATACCTTGTATACAGTTGTACCTACATTTTTTTTTTTTTTTTTAGTAACGTATCTGAACATTTTGTGTTCAACATGTACCATCATTTCCCTTGGCGGTAATTAAATGCGGTGACCCAATTAAGTGATTATGTCTAATGTTTGTGTCGTTATACTTATATGAGATCAATTGCGATTATGTTAATAAGGTATACGGAGAGTGGTATATTGGATAGCTACACGGATGATTTAAAGGTTACCATAGTACAATTATATTTAACACGTCGGCATCCACTGGAAAAAAAGTTCATTTACCAATTCCTTTTACAATAAATAAATCGTTATCTAAAGTGTCGGTTCCTTTCAAATGCACAGAAACAGTTAATGGGATCATGTTTTCATTTACACTAATGGGTCATTTTCATAAAATATTGAATTTCTTGGCTATTCATCTTATTAGAATATACTGATTCTATGCACTTGTTGCATTTCGATTGCTTTTGTAATTAGTTGATATTTGCATAGTTTTTTTTATACTAGGGAGAAGTGACAAACAATGTGCATGGAATATGAATGCAAAATAAAGTCAGAGTAAGTGTAAAATTTGTAAATATTGCGTTTGAAATGTCAGACATATAACCACTATGCCAAATAAAGGAAGATTATAATCAATATTACATTTTTTGGCCATAAATCTAAAATAACAATGTTTGTAGAAAAAATATCGGCTAAATCTGTACAACAAAATATTGCATTGCAAATTTTGGTCTATTATTATGATGTTTTGTGTGGTAGCTTAGAATTTTATCAGCTCAATGACCACCATATAAAATTTTGGGTCGTGTTTATTCCCATTTTTGCTGATATCATGGAAAACTACTTTTGTTGTAGTTTTATACAGAATATCAATTATATCACAGATGATTGTTGTTGGTCAGGGGCTATCCACAAAACTTTTAAGTAATCAGAATCAAACCAAAATTCAATATTTACTTTTCATGGAAAATTACTATTTAGTGTTTAGTGAATATTGAATATTCATGATATTACAAATGATTGTTTTGTCAAAGAATATGCATTACAATCTTAAATTTTCAAATCAAAATCGAACATGCACTTTCCATATTTTTCTAGTTCATTATTCGCAAAGTCGGTAACTGGTCGTGAGTGTTTGGTGTTCCTAAGCATAAATGTCATACCACATGTGATGTGGCGATGGTTTTGATGGCATCTACGCTATGGTGTTCGATATCAAGGACGTTGTGCTGTACTTTTCCTCTTAAGTTTAGAGTAAATTCCACAAATGATATGTACAGCACATCAAATATGTAAATGCACATGTGTAGTAACACACGAGCAATGGGATTTTAAAACAGTGTGCAATCGTTAGGCTTTACACATTTCGTATTTTAAAGCATGTTTGAATGCAGGAATATTCTATCACTATTATCATTATTTATTTATTTATTTATTTATTTATTATTATTATTATTATTATTATTGTTATTATTATTATTATTATTATTATTATTATTATTATTATTATTATTATTATTATTATTATTATTATTATTATTATTATTATCATCATCATCATCATGTGTTAGTATCATTATTATTGTTAGTATTAGCATCACCAACATCAGCTTTACCATCTTCATAAAATCATACGTAGTTACGTACTGATTTTCTGTAAAAACAAAATAGAATGTGTTTACAAGGTGATAGCGACGATGTGTTTAGGAAAAATATTTTTAGAACATTCAAAATTGTGTTCAGTAATTTGATACACGACGTTTAGCCTTTCACATGTTCACAAAGTGATAACAAGAATATGTTTAGGAAATTGTTTACTCGTCAAACACAATATTTACAGTGTAAAGTAGAAATAACGGTGAAAAAATAACACTTTACAAATTACAGTACGTCAACTGGACCTACATCATATAGAGCGAAGAACGGATGACGGATAATCTGATTTAAGGCTTCAATGGACATCGTAACAGCATTACCTCAACTGAAAGAAGAGAACAGATTGGGACTAAAAAATATCCCTGTAGCTACCGACTATAGGCTTTGCCCCATCAGCATCTTAGGCAGATTAAGTGTCATGTGTTATCCCTCCGTCGGTCATAAAGTAACCCTAAAGTATCTGAACCTTCGCGTAGATCTACCAAACAGTTCAGCTCAAATACCCATCTGATTATTCACATGTCCTTTATATTTGCACAACAGACCTATACTACACAACACTCCCATCGTATATATTTAAATGGCGCTTGCTCCACGGATCATATGTATATATTGTGAAAGTCCTAGTCCGTAAGCCCAGGAAGACCAGACCTACTTTACGTCGGGCACTTACCGGTTTCGAATCGGCGTGGTCGGTCATCTTGATCGCTGGTCCTGGTCCCGACTAACAAGATAGTCCTGCATGGGCTTCTTCCACTCAATGTAAATTTTACAGACGTGTTTCGTGTTCTGTGAATCGCACGTAAAGCACATCCACTCGAGTCCGACAATAAATGTACGTATTCACCTCGTTGGGATAAAGTCTATTGACTGAAACCACGTTATATTGTTCCGTTTTATTGGCACTCACTGGGCTGTGGATCCCCAAATACTGAACTACATTTCACCGCGATGGTCCGTCAGACTGCCTTATATAGATAAGTAGGGTATTCTCCGTCTATACCGCAATAAGGTTCATCCATGCGTAGAGTTCGCCGTGTGACACATGTTGAGAATATGGGAGTCGCTTCGTTCAAATACGCGGCGCCAACTATTGTGCGAAATTAGTGTCGGTCACGTTTCAGATTTTATAATTAATTATTCGACACACTTTTTTAATCGATTATATCACCTTCATGAAATGTGTGCTAAATAGTCTGAATATCATGCATACTCAATTATTCCATACCTTTCAATGAAATTTCACGGTTCATAAACTTTACCTACATTCATACAAACAGTATGTATACATATACATATATAGCGAGCGTGGAGCGGAGGAGAGAGAGAGTGAGACACTACAGAAGAGGAAAATTTATTACGCAAAAATATTTCAATGATCTAGAGATTGGAGTTTATTTGAATATGAATATTTACCTGGACGGCATAAGCTATCTTGAATGACACGTATGGTATTGAAATATTTCACGCATGAGTGAGCACAGGCCACAATTGTCCAATAGGTCGCAAAAATGCATTTGCGCAGCAGAATTGTGTTCTTAATAGTCAATGTTTAATGCCATCACAGAAACCGGTGGCTGGGCAGAAGCTCTACCTAATGTGACGCACGAAGGATTGATATCTCAGCAATGGCTCAGAGAAGAATGATACTATCATTATTGTGGCAAACAGACAAAAAATGAAGCATGATTCAGAAGTAACCGGGGACCCTAAAAAAAGGAGAAAAATGTCATGTTTGCAAGAATGAACTGTGAACTAGAAGAAATGAGCATTTTCTTGATTTTTGAAGGGTAGGGTGGTTTTATGCTGAATCATTGCTATCGATTTTTGCTACATTCTAAATCCTCAGCATGCTCAGAGAAGAGCTTAATATCAATTCTGTGACAAGAAAGACAATAAAGCAATAAATTCAGATACAATTACCAACCCCCAACCCCTGAAAAAGGAAAGAAAATGCATTCTTTTTTTAAAAATTCACAGTTCATCTTGCAAACGATGACATTCTCATTTTTTATGGGGTTTTATTGAATCAAGTGCTTCAATTTTTGTCGACTTTTTGTCACAAAATTGATAAGTTAGCTCTTCTCATGAGCATGCTGAGGATTCAATCCTTAGTGCAACATCAGTTGAGAGCTTCTGGCAAGCACACGGTCTGTGAGGCATTAAACATTGATTATAAAGAGCACAATTATAACTGTGCGCCAAAATGATTTTAGCCGATTGGCAACAAACGGTTGTAGCTCACTACATATGCGTGAAATGACTTTCATACCAACAGTGTCATCAGATAGAATTAGGTGCCAAGGTAAGAATATTCAATATCAAAAAAATAATCATCAAAATCACGAAAATCAATTTTAATATTTTTTTTTTACCTAAGTGTCCTTACTTTTTTTGATACACGCCCCTGGTAAAATTAAGGCCCCCCTACAAGGATTTCGAGGAAATATTTTTAATGAGGAAAAAAAAAGAGGTAAAAAGTTTTACCCCATAAAAAATAACAGCAGCTTCAGCTTACCTGTGGGAAATATATAAGCAAAAGATATTGCTCGTTTTTCGACTTTTTGATCACTAGCAGACATTATTTTCAATCAAATTAATGGAAATAAAAACAGTCTGAATATCATGTATTATAAACTCAATTATTCAATACCTATTGGATAAAATATCAGGATGTATATATAATTCAAGAACTTTCTCTTTATACATATATACACGCATAAATACATACATACATTCACACATACGTGAGTACGCACATACAGGCATACTATATATACTTGTATATAGAGGGTGTTCAAGAATACATTGTGAAAGGAGAGAAACAATAACAAGCGCTTGAGTTTCCCTGTGAGAAATAGAAATAAGCGAAAGAAATGACTTTTTTCAACTTTATGATCACTGCTAGCAAACACAATAATAGAAACTGCTCAAGCGAAGTTCCACTTCCGAACAACAATGACTGTAAATCTTTAAGATATGAAGTAGGGAAACTACCATTATCGTAAAAGCCGTCCCATTGTATTGA
>JZLH01S0330254.1:47616-59126 GCA_001188425.1 Eucidaris tribuloides | reverse complement strand
CTTGTATTGAGCATCACTCAGTTTGCATTTCTTAATTTAGACATTTGCAAAAAGATACACTTGAAATCATAAAATGTTGCATTCATTAGCTTCAACTTAAACATGGATGTGAACATTAAATCACAACTGCCACATTCACATAATTTACTTGTAATCCATTTTGGATTGATTTTTAAAAACTCCATACAAGTTATCACTTATTATTTATTATTGCTACCAATGCAATGTGTGCTCAAATAATCAATGAAACATAATTATTCTACTTGTATTGTTTTACCTGTTACCTGTTTTACTCGTTATAAATCATAAATATGACACATTGGCATTTTCATACAAGTTACGTATTTATAAACCCTTTGGATTTGAAAGTTATGAACTACCTTGCACTGAAAGTTTCATTGTGTTATGACATGTGCTCATTAAATTGTGAAACCGTTACTTCACTTTTTGTAATTGGGGGGTGGGGCAAACATAGCAATTTGCCCCCTCAATAAAATTGACAACTTGAACAATTCATAACACAATGCAAGGGTATGTTTAAAAAGCAGTGCAAGACACTACAAAACCATGAAAATTAACATACACAATTTGAAATTTTGTGAATTCTATATTGCAATTTGGCATGCAGAGCACAGTGAAAATTTTTGACATTTTTCTTACTTTGCGCCCCCCCCCCCAAAAAAAAAAATCACGAAATGGATCGACGTCCCTGGTAGAAGTCCTTGGTTACAGAAGGCTGTGAAATTTTCATGTGTCTGGCTCAATACCCCTTGGCAGAACCTACAAAACTTGGAAGGACCGAAGGAGACCTAAGAACGTCTGGTTTACCAGTGTTAACACACACAACCAAAGGACTTACAGAAGGCCCATCAAGGAAGTAAGGAGTTCAACCCCATAAAGTGGTGAAAATGGACGTTGAATTATGATTATGATGACTTATCACTTGCTAAGTTCTAAATGTGCTACAAAATGAAACAAGTGTTCGCATAGTCACTAAAATACTCTTAGTATTTATGATATAAGTAATGTACATAATCAATTCATAATATGAATACTGAGAGTATGTTCTGATATTATATAAAGTAAAATGAAATTTTGCTAATGTTCAAAAAGGACATCATGGGTTTTCTCCCATTTGCAATGAATGTTGATTCTTGAAGTGTGCTCTACATAGACTTCACACCATTCCTTGTTACAATGAAATGAAATGCTAAATGTACCTAATAGACACTATGCAATTTGCAAATACTTTGTATGATGTGTGTGTACATTTCTGTCCAGTCATTGTGTAAAAATTGTAAATATGTACAGACTATCTATTCATTTTGTCAAACTAGATATCAAATATACAAATAAATAAATATGATACATATCTTGCATGACATTTTGTCCACTGGTAATTTATTGGTTCTTAAACCTCCAGTTCATTTTTTTTCCAAACTACCTGAAAACATCAATGAGCAGGAATTGGATATATATGACATTTTGACCTTTCTCTTTAATCATATTATGCCTAATATGAAATACATTTCTTAGTGCTTTACACCGCTACAGTAAACTTTTGTTATAAAGAACACTGATATAACAAAATCTTGTTATACAAGACAAAGAGATAAGATAGTTTTCTGGTCCCAAAGTTAAATTTTCTTTGTTCTTTTTGCAGCCTTAATTTCACAAAAGTTTGATAAAACAAAATAATTTTCCCAGTCACAGCAAAGAGTTTGTTATAATAGTGTATTACTCTAGTCACTGGAATGCTTGTAAATCTATAAGACACACGTCCACTCATGGAGGGGATTGTTAAATGCTTGGCAGGAAGTCACATGGGTGTACTCATTGGCTTGGGGGGGGGGGGGGTAAAGGATATCGGATTCCACTGTGGCTTCTGAATTTATGGACTCAATTATATCACTGGTGAAATGTAAAAAATACAGATAGACAGTTTCTTTCTGTACCCATACAGGACTTTGAAGGAACACTGAACCCATACAGGACTTAGTAGGAACACTGAACCAATACAGGACTTAGCAGAAACACTGAACCCATACAGGACTTAGCAGCAACACTGAATCCATACAGGACTTAGTAGGAACACTGAACCCATACAGGATTTAATAGGAACACTGAACCCATACAGGACCTAGTAGGAATCCATACAGGACTTAGTAGGAACACTGAACCCATACAGGACTAAGTAGGAACACTGAACCCATACAGGATTTAATAGGAACACTTCATCCATACATGACTTAGTAGGATACACTGACACCATACAGGACTTAGCAGGAACACTGAACCCAAACAGGACTTAGCAGGAACACTGAACCCATACAGGACTTAGTAGGAACACTGAACCATACAGGACTTAGTAGGAATACTGAACCCATACAGGACTTAGTAGGAACACTGAATCCATACAGGACTTAGTAAGAACACTGAACCATACAGGACTTAGTAGAAACACTGAACCCATACAGGACTTAGTAGGAATACTGAACCCATACAGGACTTAGTAGGAACACTGAATCCATACAGGACTTAGTAAGAACACTGAACCATACAGGACTTAGTAGAAACACTGAACCCATAGAAGACTTAGTAGGAACACTGAAACCATACAGGACTTAGTAAGAACACTGAACCCATACAGGACTTTGTAAGAACACTGAACCAATACAGGACTTAGTAGGAACACTGAACCCATACAGGACTTAGTAGGAACACTGAACCCATACAGGACTTAGTAGGAACACTGAACCCATACAGTACTTAGTAGGAACACTGAACCCATACAGGACTTAGGACACTGAACCCATTCAGGACTTAGTAGGAACACTGAATCCACACAACCCTCAGCTGCATTGATGGAGATAAGCAGCTTCCAGCTATTCATCATCGTTCGCGGACCCATTCATCAAGTTCCTCAAATTTGTGGCATCCTCGGACAAACCATGCGCTGTCAGATATGCCTGTTGGAAAAAAAGGATGAAAAATGATATTTATACCCTTTTAAGCCTGACTTGTGTAGAACTCCCGGCACTGTTTACTCTGTTTTGCAACTAAACGTATGCATTTTGTTTGCTTAAATAGTGCTACTAGTGAGCCATTTTGGTATTAATAGGCAGACACTGTTTAACTTAATGGAAACCGGATTTGAAAAAAATTGTCAAACTTTGGTGTCTTTCCTGTATGATAGTGTTTTAATGGCAAATGAACAGTTATAGGTCGTTATTCCAAAAGTTCTTTTTCGGACAATTAATTTTTCTGAAAGTTCAAATACTATGCAATTCGGGTTAACAAACCCTATTTCATTTTCAGATTAACAAACCTTTGGAACAACGAACATCACCCAAATAAACATCCATTAAAAACTATTTTGTGTTTAAGTGGTGTAGTTCTTATTTGAATTACATTTAAACATATTCTTATAAATTCTATTATTCAATTGTATATTTTCTTGTTATGCCTGTAATAAAATTCAACATGTACACTTGTAAAGCACATTGATATATCCCAGTGACATGAAATGTGCTTTATAAAAGCTATGTATTATCAAATGAGCACTCTACCTGTAGTTGCAGCATGCCAGCTGACTGGTTGCTATCCATGTCGTGGACCGATGGTGAATGAGGATGGTAGCTGTTGAAAATCGAGACCAGCTGAATGGCGTCAGAAATCCTGCAAAACACACAAAAGAGCAAATACAGGTATTACAGTTTTTTTTAACTGTTCAATAGTCCACTTTGGATCACATGTGCTCCAAGCTATCTCAATTCACTAAGTTTTTATCTACTGGACCACATTTTTGAAAAATTAATGTAAGAAATAACTAAAGCAGTTTGATTGTGCGCAGTCGATGAGTATTCCTTCAGTTTGGACTCCCACCCAATTTCATCTAAATTGGTGCCTCATACTACACTTGACCCAAAAGACATTATTAAAATCTGACCAGCCATCAAGTTTACGTTTACCTGGTAACTAGAACCGGTAATGGATAGAAGGGCAAAATCCTTCTGTGCGGAGGCATAAATATGACCTCCATAAATTAATTTAAATCTGTTTTGAAAACTTGCCTCATGAAAACTGTGTTTATACCTTTTGAATGTGTTATGTTTCTTGTGTAATTTAATGTATTTGCACCATGAACATCTTCTTAGGTGTATTTTGATGCATTACAAAATGTTGTTATCATCATCATCATCATCATAAACTTCCCATGGATGAATCCAAATGATATCAGATTCTTTCAGGACCTGGACATAGAGAAAGAGAGCCGGAACTCAGGTAACCTTATATAATGCAGTGCCCTTACTATTTAGTAATAACCAAAATGTTTCTCCATGACTTTCACAAGCCAGTGAAGGAGAAGTGTATTCATATCTTACTATGATTTTTCCCCATTGAAAGTTCAACTCCCATGATCATCATTTTGACCTATTTCTTTCTCACCTCTTGTCCAAGGCATGGACACAAGACGAGAAAGTCTGACTACTGGACAAACAAAATTCCCTGATTTCAGGGATTTTTCTCAAACTTAAACTCACTTTCCAGGTTGACAGAGAACCCTGGAAATACATTTGAGAAACTATTAAAAAAAAGATTATATTCAGTGTATTTATTGCATGTCCTATGTTCTATTTTGAGAATTAAAAGAATATGGTATGATGGTCAGACACAAATACTATTACTTTGGAATTAGTGTTTGAAACTGCATTTTTTTTTTTTTGGTGGAGTGAATATTGGAATTAATTGAGTATTGAGTATAGGAAGTGGGTATTCCAATTGAGTATTGAAATTGATGAAGGAATTAATGTTAAAAACGGCATTTTCTATTTTTTTTTTGTTTTATTGATTTTTTTTTTTTTTGGGGGGGGGGGGTAGGAGCATTGGAATTGATGTAAAAAAGGTAGTAGAGCATATGTGACCTGTCACCACGATACCCTGATAAAGTTGCACCTCTAATAAAACGTAAAAGTAGAAAGAAAAAGACTTTGGTTGAAAAATATAAATATTTAAACTGTTGCAACAAGTTATGGTCATAAAACTTTTAATTTTTAATATACTTCACTTTCATATTTTACATTACACTTACATTATTTTGCACCTTCCTTTCATTTCCGGTGTGCGACTTGATCAGGGTATCGTGGTGACGGGTCACATGTACATAAATATATGTCTTTTTACCAGAACATGAACTACACCCTCATATAATTTCCATGATTTTTATACTCCTGTGACATTTTGGAGCAAGGTCTTTGGGTAAACTGCACGTCTGGTGAAATTTGATAATTTAGTTCACATTCAGAATTGCAATGCTACTTGCAGGCATTCAACTGTTATTCTGCCAAGGTTAAATTCCCTATTCTTAAATTCCTTGTCATGTTGATTGATTGGACATATGGCTGACAGAAGTATTTAACATAGCAAATTAAATTCATTAATCACTTTTTTATCATTACAGTATTAATACAAGACCATTTTGACATACATAATTTTACATTTTGTTGTAATGTTTTGTTTTTGTATTTTTCATTTTGGTTTTTATTTATTTATTTATTTATTTATTTAATTACTTTTTTTTGGGGGGGGTGACATATGTCTTTAATCATTTGAGTGACATATGTAGGTTTCTTTTGACAAGTTTCCTTTCGCATAAGTGATGATGAACATGTCATGCAAACTACATGCTCTAAAAGCAAGATTAGTGTCATTACTGATCAAATTCATTGAAACACTTGAAAGGAAGCAAAAAATTGACAGCTGGGTGAAAAGTGTCCTGTCATTTATATTCATTACACGGAATATACAACAAACAGCTACTTCAATGCCAATAAGGAGACAGTGATGAATACATGATATGAATAAGTATGATATGAGTAAGCCTGTTTTCACAATAACTGATGGCAGTCTGTTTAGTCTCAGTGTTTTTTTTTATTATACAGAAATGTGAGAGCATCTGTGAGAAAAAGTCTGACATGCATGATTTTTAATGCATACCAGCTGACAACAACTCCATAAAAAAACATGTTCTTTAATGACACTTCATAACCACCTGTGTTGATTTTGCAGCATTTCAAATTACACTTTATCCCATATTTTAAAATACTGCCCTCTCCACGATGGCACATTCATACTTAGCAGAGCATTTTTTTTTTATAAAGAAAATTAATCTTTCTGATGGTACCAAGCATGCATCGATTACTTCTAACAAAAGGGGAGAAATAATCAATAAAACTCAGATTTCCAAACTTTTTTTGAGGAGTTTAACATATGTACATAAATATGGAGCAGGAAGATTGATATATGAAACCAAACTTACACTGGGTTTGAAAATTCCCGAACTATCCAGACCAGAACACTGTTAAATTCCATAACTGTTTTTACGTTTTTAAAGCATGTAAAAAGACATCAAGGGTTATTTTAAAAAATCTTGAATGAACAATTTTCCCTGACTTTCCAGACGAAATTAATGAATTTCCCGATTTTCCCTGACTTTTTGCTTCTGAAACTTTTTTTTCTTCTTCAAATTCCCTGACTTGTACAAATCCTATTACATGGCATTCATCGAGTGAAAACATATTGATAAAATAAAATAAAGGGGGCTAGTTGTTACAGTTACAATTATTTAGGATTCAGTATTTAGCGTAGAGTTGCGCAGGAAGGAATATTTTCAAGTTTGCATTTTAAACTGCAAAGGGATAGAGATTGTTGAAGACCAGAGTCTCAATTATTACAATATTCCTCCCTCTCCCAGGAGTGTTAAATTATTACAATATTCCTCCCTCTCATAGGAGTGTTAAATTATTTCAATATTCCTCCCTCTCATTGTTAAATATCTGAGGAAAGAATGGACCCTATTCGGTCTGCCAATAACTTACGTTTTTCAGGTCGATTGTTTTCTTGATACACACATTTTTCTTTCTTTCTTCAATCTGTCTTCATTTAGCTATTTAAAGCCCAAGTTTAGTTTTGGAAATTTCTTCTTTATTTGAAAGCTTTATGCCCAAAGGTCACATCACACCAATAACAGATTCTGAATGTCTTTCGTTTTTAAAATATTAATTAATGAAAAATCTTGGGGGGGGGTTGGGAAACTAAACTTGGGCTTTAATGTAGTTTAATTATTTCAGCTTTTTGTCCCTGCTGAATGGAGTTCATGGGAAAATTATGAAGTATATTAACATGTGTGTGTATAAAAAATATCTAAGGGAAATACCACTAACTTGAAAACAATTGGCTAATTTTATCTTTGCACTTTACAGACTGATAGAACGATCTAAAACGAAACTCATATTACTTTGAATTGATATGGTTTTCAAGTTAGTGACAATCTAATGTTGATGCCCTTTTGCTATTTCAACTTTTTGTCCCTACTGGATGGAGTTCATGAGAGGACAATGTAATATGTTGTGTGTGTGTGTGTGTGTGTGTGTGTGTGTGTGTGTGTGTGTGTGTGTGTGTGTGTGTGTGTGTATGTGTGTGTGTGTGTGTGTGTGTATGTGTGTGTGCGTGTGTGTGTGTGTGTGTGTTTGTGTGTGTTTGTGCATGAAAAATATTAAATTCAACTGCTATTCCGTTATTCCTTGACCAATTTTGAAAATGTCAATTGTGCGAACTTACGTGTCTTTAATCAAAATGACAAAAAGCACACATACATGTATTTGACCAATTTTGATCCTGTTGATTTTTCTGGAAAGGATTTTAAAACTTCTGCAAGGAATTTAAAATTTGTCGAATATGCTTATTCATTCAAATTTATTCAAAGCATAAAATTATTCATCATGTCTTAATTTGTCATCAGATTTTGACTCTGTTTTCATATAATAGGAAATGGATCCAGTTATAGGTACTGCTGATGAAATGGAATCTTACCTTTTCAGATCAATGGTTTTCTTGACAAGGTCTTCCAGCCTATCCACTTGGGCGAGATAGTGGACAAACCCAGTGAAGTGTCGGGTGCCAACCAGCGACTCATACCTGCCAGCTCCCGCAAGATGATTGTAGATTTCAGCAACAACCTGCATTGAAAAACAAGTAAACAAGTAAACATACACCATTAAAGACGCTATATAACACTGTGGAACAACCATTTAAACAATTGTCGAACTTTGCTGTCTGACATATCTGACAGTGTTTAAATGGACAAATAAACACCCTAGGACACAAAAGTTTAGACAGATATGCTGTCACTAGTAAAATATGTGCAGATACAAATTGGCCCATTAATTAATTCTCAGCCGATAGAAAATTCTGCAACACAGCAGTCTATGGGGGAAAACTGGAATGGTCTCTCAATGATTTTCACTTTTTTCAAGCACTTAATAATTGTTTTAAACTGCCCTTTTTTCAGGGCTTCATTTTTAGTCCGTATCAGAGACACTGGTAGCATAGGGAATCATGTAGCTCAGATTTGTTAAAAGTGGAAACATTGTTATACAATGCCTTCAAGAAAATATCAATTCTTGAAGGGAGAATTAAGGGACTGACATAAACAAAATCATACCTACAAGATCCCACCTTCATACTTGTGTACAGAACACCATACAATGACACAAATTGCAACAAAATCAACCTTGCAAAAAGTGTAGATTTTGGTACATTTTTTATGTTGCCTGCTATCTAATTCCTCTCGCTGCCAATCAGTTACAATTATTCAATTGGAAAACCTGTCCCGCAACAATTGTGGTACATTGTGGTAAACATTCTCAATACACCACTTATTATGCATGCATATTGCAATATACACAGGCTAATCATGTGTATGTGCACGCTTTTAACGATATGCAGGCACACACCCCTCCTCAGTTCTGGTCATCTCACAAATTTTGTATGATCAACAAAGTTTGAAATGACCACTAATCAGTGGTTATTACTCAAAACTTAACAGGTCACTTAAAGTTGTGTATCAGTTTTGTAGCAATCTGTGCCAATTATTGAGATTTTGGTCCCTTCTCCCTCTTACAGTGTAAGATGGCAGGTTTGAATTTTTTCATCAATTTTATACAAAATACCACAGAAAGCAACATCAAACCTACCAAAAATGGTCAAGAATGACATGTGATTTTTTAATAATCAGTAGGCAGATATCACTATTTCCATCTCTTTGTAAAAATGTCAGGTGTCTCTGGGAAACGTCTAAAAAAGAGAAATGTTTCAAAGCATTAGATTTTCTGGACATTACAAGATGATACCCGTTTATTTTAAGAGGAAAAACACAATAGTAGAAAACATTATTTATATCTTATAAACCATGTACACAAAAACAAAATACTCTGCCTTTAACCAATGAAATTCAGAAGTTTCTCTGCATATATTTTGACAGACTCACATTATGGTAGTCATAACACAATGGTTATCAAAAAACACATTTTTTGTGATTGCTTTAATTTGCAAAATAACCTGAATGACCTGTGACCTTGGTAATTTGTTCTGAAACATGAACTTGTCTGTTGAACTCTTCCTGCAAGAACAAATTTAAAGGGTTACAGTAACCAAAATATTCTAATGGATAGATGGACACATAAACATACAGAATTTGTATTAGTAGGAACAGAATTTCCATAAAAACTGGACATGAAGGCTGTCATCAGGATAAGTATTTCTTTTGTGTTTTTACCCATAATTTCAGAATGTCATCTAAATATGAGAAGTTGTTCAGATGCAGATTCATTAGGATCAAGTTATTATTCACATCCATATTAAGCCAAGGGAAAATGAAGAGGAAGACAAGAAGAAGATGAAGAAGAGGAAAAAAAGAGGAGGAATAGAAAGGAGGAAGAGGAAGAGCAGAGGAGAAGAAGAGTGGGGGAGGAATAGGAAGGGTAAGAAGAAGAGGGGGTGGAGAAAGGAGGAGGAAGAAAAATCGGAGTAGGAAGCAGGAAGTGGAGGAGGGGGGAGAGGAGGAAGAGGAGGAAGAGGAAGAAAAGAGGAGAAATAGAAAGGAGGAAGAGGGAGAGAAGAGGAGAAGAGTGGGAGGAGGAACAGGAAGGGTAAGAAGAAGAGGGGGTGGAGAAAGGAGGAGGAAGAGAAATTGGAGTAGGAAGCAGGAAGTGGAGTTGGAGGAAGAAGATGAGGGAGGAGCAAGAGGAAGAGGATGAGGAAGATGAGGAAGAGGAGGAGGATGAAGAGGAAGAGGATGAGGAGGAGGAAGAGGATGAGGAGGAAGAAGAGGAAGAAAAGGAGGAAGAGAGGAAGAAAAGGAGGAAGAGGGGAAGAAGAGGGGAAGAAGGGGAAGAAGAGGAGGAAGAGGAAGAAGAAGTGGAAGACAGGGAGGAATTTGACAACAAAGAGGAAGAGAAAGAGAAAGAGAAAGAGGAAGAGAAAGACGAAGAAAAAGAGGAAGCAGTATCACAAGTTGCTAGGTTACATTTCACTGTACATACCTGTTCATGTCCTGGTAGAGGCTGTTTCTTGTCCTTTTGGGTCATCAAGGAATCAAGGATGGAGATATATCTATTATCCAGCACAGTCTATGGTGGGGGAAAAGAATTGTGATATGAATGCAAACTTTATAATAACAATGCAATAGTTCTGTGATAATTATATAATATCTGAAATACATAAAATATCAAACATGATTGGTTACACAATGACAATTTGTCTTTTATTCAAAGGATCAATATGAAGTGATACGCTCACAAACTACTGGCGGAAACTTTCCCAAGACTTGTTGGATCTACTTTGATCTCCTTCAGGTCTCCACATAATTTGTTAATCCTCAATAACAACACTTTTCTTTTTGCCTCAGAAACACTAATACACCATCATTATATAAATTCAAATGTTGTAGTAAGACTAGGTACACTTAAAATACAATGGCTGGTACTTCAGGTGGCTACAAACATTGAGTCTTTATCAATTTTATGTTTATGTTATGACAAAGTAATTGAAGAATGTAGAATGAGAAGTACTTAAGTCACATTTTGACGAAATTGAGTTAGTGATTGTTTTGAAGTTGTTACATGCCGGGAATTTTGTTGAAAAATTTCAGTCAATTTGACCCTTCCCTAGTCAGGGGAGGAGTCAACTGGGGTCAAATTTTCAACTTGGTCTAATTTCTTCAAAATGTATCTCAAATTACTCGGAAAATATATAATTCATCATGTATTTTGTGCTTTGTTGATGAGATATGGGGTCACTTCCGGGAAAAGGTCAAATGAGGTCAAATTTTAAACAACATCCAAATTTGACAATTTGCATATCAAATTGTCCGTCTTACAGAGAACATTCCAAAAATATATACAAATAAGTGTTTTTTCATTCATTTATTCGAGAAATGCATTTGTTTTCCTGAGACCCTAGTTTTTTGAAGAAGAAGTACTTAAGTCCACAATATTGATTATTAATTATTGGAAATCGACAAGTGTGACAATGTTTGTTTTTGCCCTATATTCATCTTTTATAGTGTCAATTAACTTCTCCAAGTTTGGATGTACAAATCAAACAATTTTGATTTGTAGACAAATTTTAAACTTTGAGCCTTTGTTTCTCAGAAGTACCCTCCCTATTCA
>JZLH01S0330210.1:10571-25033 GCA_001188425.1 Eucidaris tribuloides | reverse complement strand
TAAAGAATTAGGAAGCATTGTTAGGATTATTTCCTGATAAAGGCATCTGATTAGTTCTATTATATGCAGTTACTCTACTTGGTACATTAAAGAAAATTAATATAATGTTATTTTGTTGAGCTTGATATCCTGTGTACATGTATGTGTGTGTGTGTGTGTGTGTGTGTGTGTGTAGTAGTGTGTGTGGTTTGTGAGTGTATGTATGTCATTTGTGTGATGTGATGTGTTTGTGTATCGTGTTACATGTAGTGTGCTGTGTGTGTGTGGTGTGTGTGTGGTGTGTGATGTGTGATGTAGTGTGTGTGTGTGTGTGTGTGTGTGTGTGTGTGTGTTGTGCTATGTGTTGTGTAACAATGTTGTTAAATTTATATTCGGGCACTCAATACTGACTTGCTTTTAATGATATCATGTATGGCTTAATATACTGTGTCAATTACTACATGTTTGAGTGTGATATATAGTGTGTGGTGTGTTCGTGTGTGTGCTACCACTGTAGGCTACATAATTGTGCTTTGTGTATGTTTGTGGCATATGTTAGCTAGCCATACTGAATGCCAATGTGTGAGTTGGTTACGCGTACATTTGTTTGTTGTATCTTGTACAGGTATGTACATTATGTGCATATGTTTAGCTATTAGTTTCTGCATATACATGCACATTTGGTTATGTGAATATATGCATTGATTCGTGAGTGCATGTGTTTTTATTTACAATAATTACATTCAGATAAATCTGGTATCGGCAGCAAGCTTTTTTATTGTTAATTTTATGTTTAATTTTTTTTTTCATCAAAAGGAAGTGATATTTATGTAATGTACTTCATTTTCCTATTTGGATAGTCCATTGTATGTAATACATGTAGCACCTATTTCCCCAATGCATCCTACTTGGTGTGTACAGATATACATGTACTATGCTACGTATGTGAGGATATTACAGAATTTTACAGCCAACTGTATAAGATTCGTTAGCCTACGTTAACAGAATGCTTTTTAACGTTCGGCGTCCTGTTTACCAAAATGAGTAGGAACAATACTTTACATTGCAATGCAAATAGAGTGATGTAAATGTACCAATGTTGCTAAACTTTTAGTTTAATTCAGTAACTTCAATGATTAGTTCGGTAGTTAGCCCCGCTGGAGTATCCCGAAAGTTAGCCAATCTTTACTCATTCAATACTAGAGCCTGTCCAGAGTTAAATAATCCACTACAATTTGCCTTTTTCATCAAATCGGCAACATACTGAATAGTCTATATATATTAAAGGTAATGAGGTATTGAATGATAGTGTCAAACATTAGGTGTAATTAATTATTCTATTTATTGGGGAAATTTTTAAGATCTTATTTTTTCTTTGTGAAATATTAAGATTAAAATAATATTTTGATTGAATAAATTCACTTTAAACGCATACCAAAAGAAAAACACGTCCGCGATACATATGCTTCTCAGTTAGTTCATACATCACCCACAACAAAGTGCGAAAACCCAAAGCTCATCGAACAACAGCTGTTGCAATTTGATAAGTTAATGAATATTCTAATTAAATGTTCATATTCATACAAAATAATATATTCATTAGTGCCATTGTAGCACCCTGTTCTTGAATAAGCCACTGTATTTTCTCTACTTTAGCATATTCGATTTAGCATGGAGTAAATTATACAGCCACATCCCAAGATAAAAAGGCAAACCACAAATATGTGGTCTTAGTATTAAATGGGTTAAATTAAAGGGAGAAGGCGCCGGCAACTAACAGGCATAAATTAAGAAAAAAACTGACATTGTGAGTATTGTAAGAATTATGGTACATGGTGACAAAAACAGCCTAAATAAGGGATACTGTGTGATACTCACCCTCATCAAAGCCCTATAAATTAGTTAATTTGTGTTTATTTTACGTCTTTGTAAGTGTTATCTTAAGACAAAACTTGCAGAAACAGCTATAGGGGGAGGAGTTTATCAATTCAAACAGTGCATACATTACCACGGTGCGGCTAACACACATCGCGTGGCATGCATCGGTCACGCATGGCCAGCTCAGACCTGTGCACGTGCAATGTGATTGGTTGGCAAGGACTCAAATATTTTCTTAACTTATGCCTGTTAGTTGCTGGCGCCTTCTCCCTTTAAGTCAAAGTTTAAAACTACAAGAGTTCTTATGGTTTACGCTCTCTCCACAAGCCGCGGAGGGTCCCACTCATAGTTTCAAGTCGTGTGGACACGAACGAACTAGAAAGTTAGCGTGACCGCTCTGTGAACCTCGTGTCCCTTTAGGTTTATAGTTTGTACTGGGGTCATCGCGATACTTCCGGTTCTGAGGCTTACTCAACGAGTGGGACTCTCGCTCAAAAGTTAAATCTTAAAGATTACATGTCGTGTGGACGCTCGTCGTAGTTGAAGGGGTATGCTCTAATCATCGTTGATAAGCTATCATCGATGATTAGGCTCCGTATGAACGCAGCCTGTGTAACAGTGTGCAGTTTGGTTTAAGTATGATATGTAGCTAACTTGTTTTGATTAAAGATGCGTAAAGAAATCTGTGGTCCTGGTTGGGTGTCAGAAGGGACTGTCAGAACGGATGTCTTCACACGTCATTGCCTCCTTGCTAGTGGAATTCATGTCCCCATCAACTTAATTACCATATCTTATGCAAATTAGCAGAAGACAGGGTTGGGGAAAAAAAACATGATTTTCTATAAGGGTGATTTAAATCACGATGTAAATCAAACAATTTATTTGATTTAAATTATTGATTTTTTTCAAAAAAATCATGATTTAAATCACTACTGATTTAAATTGCCAACCCTGGCAGAAGAATACATGTACATGTACGATGACTTAGTGTCCTATTACAGTGTAGGTGGAAACTGACCAAGAAAAACAAAGGATAATCTTGATTACTCACTAAACTACAGTAAACATGACTAATTTTTTTTAAAATTTTTAGGCAAACTCTTTTTTCATATTAAAAGACATAAAAAATAATTTCGGAGTTATGATGGGTAAACATTCTGGTGGATTGAATTTGAATATTGGCATATTTCATGTGTTTACTATGTATTCCTTCATTTATTCATCTAGATTCATTCATTTATGTACATGTATGTAAATGAATGTATTAATTTAATAATTATTTATTTATTTATTTATTTATTTATTTATTTATTTATTTATTTATTTATTTATTTATTTATTTATTTATTTATTTATTTATTTATTTATTTTTACCCAGGAGGGTTTGAAAGGTTTTTAACGGGTTATTGCATTTCACCCCATTTTTCCCCACCTGGCTAAACTTAAAATACAGAATCTGACGCAGGAACACACAGATTCTAGATGCCACACTATCCCACCATATGTTGACTGTTCTTGCTGCTGTAAGGACTGGACTTTGCTCTATTAGCACTGTTGTTAATGGTCACAAGAGAAGATGACTGTTAAATTACACCAGCAGCTTTGTTAAATTAGCATGTTGTAATAATTTTATGGAACCATTATTGAAAGAGCTTCCAAAGTGGCATTTTCTGCTCCATTGTATGTAGGTATATACCAGTAAATGTGATTCACTGTATTTAAATTAAAGCCTATTTACATAGATCTAAAATCAGTTGTATTTTTGTCATAAAAATAATTGAGGAGCAGCATAGGAAATACACATTTAGCCCCCCAAATTAACAAAATAGCCCCAGAAAATCACAAAACAGCCCTCAATTATCGTCATAGGGTTCAATGTAGTTCATACTAAAATCACTATATCAGGCTTGTAAGTAGCCACGAAAAATACAATTTTATTTCCTGCCCTGCTGAGGAGACCCATTCACATACCTGTATCTTCTCTGGACTCATTTCCATGTTATCACCTTGGACATCCATTGCATAATAATTCTAATGTAATGATATAATAATTATTTTATATCGATATACACATACTTGTTTCATAGCGCTTAAACAAATTATTACAGTTCAATACAATAACAACAAATCATTATAATACAAAAAAAAAACATGACAACATTACCTACAGGAAAACTACAGCTTCATTATTGTTTAATAAACAGTTGGGTCTTTAATGATTTCTTGAAAATGTCAATTGAAGGAGATGAATGAATGTGAAGGGGCAGGTCATTCCATAGTCTGGGAGCAAGTGAGATGAAAACATTGTTGCCGGACCTTGAGTGGGATCTTGGAATTTCGAGGGGAATTTCGAGAAGAGATTGGTCAGAAGAAGAACGGAGGCCTTCTACTTATGTGTTTTCATAGTGCAAATGTGTAGTAATAACTTTGGCTCCCTTTGAAGGTTTGACATTCACAATAATGTCACTGACCATCAATTGTCACTTATCCAATTGGTAATAAAAACAGCAGAATTAGAATTTTTGATTTTTTTATCACATTCTATCTTTCCTCACTGGTATTGACTCTAAATAGTTCAATGCTGTACACTTTGGATAATCATGAAATAATGAGAAAATACTCCCATGTCTGAAAGATAATGATTTCATTATTGAGTAGGCCCTATTACATATGTCAGTTTTGACCATGAAGTAAAGCTGTGGCCATGATGTAGTGAACGCATTGTGACGATGTCATGTTTTGTTTTTATTAATTGATCATTTCAAAACAAGCTCATGGTCTTAGTGATAAAAATGATTTGAAGGCCTTTCTAAAAACATTGAAATATGAGAAAATGTAAATCACATTAGTGTTCTTCATTAAGTACATACATTCGTGTGGCATTATCACATCAATGATCATTGAGATATAGTAAATTGATAATGAAATACAGTGTATGCATTTTTCACTAGAGTAAAAGTCTTAAAATAACATGCACTTTGTACTAATATGCTTTCTTTTATTGACACTACAATTCTAGTTCATAGGCTGATTTGTTATCAACATTCACTGGCTGTATTTAATTTTCCTGCATTATAGAGTGCATGTATAAATTAGTAATGTTTGTATTTGCCCCCTTTTGCCCTCTCACCCAGTTAAGTGTACATTTTCACATAATGTTGATACTTATATTGGCTACTGAAAATTAAGGTTAAAAAAAAGGCTGAGTCAACTCATTCAGCAATAACATGAAATCATTTTATTGAACTTAGAGGCACTGTATAACAATGTTTCCATTTAAAATAATGTGAGCTACATGATTCCCCATGCTACTAGTGTCTTTGATAAGGTCTAAAAATGAAGCCCTGAAAAAAATTACAGTTCAAAATTATGGTTAAGTCCTTTAAAAGAGTAAAAATCATTGAGAGACCATTCCAGTTTTTCCCCATAGACTGCTGTGTTACAGATTTTTCTATCAGCTGAGAATAATTCATGATGTGCCAATTTTTATCTGTACATATTTTACCAGTGACAGCATAACTTATTGAACGTTTGTGTTCTAGGGTGTTTATTTGTCTATTCAAACACTGTCAGATATGTCAGATGGCAAAATTTGACAATTTTTTAAACGGATCTTCCACAATGTTATGTAGTGTCTTTAATACTGAGCAACCATGCACAGCATATTTATGTAATCTTTTGCAATGAAGTTGTGGGGGGGGGGAGGCAGGGGCTACATGCCCCAGTGCCCTAAACTGAATCTCAATGTTCCACAGTGCGATAATTCCACCTCTCAACTTCACATTGTCAGGGTTCTTAATGTTTTTTGTTCTTCTGTGTTCTCATCTTACCTCATTGACTTCCCCCAATTAAAAGTTCCCACTTATATCCCATTCCTAGCTACCAGTAAGTTCAGAAAATCATCATAATAGTATACTTCACATTTCTGTAAAAAGCAAGTTTTTTTAATAGCAACCAGTAACATTTGACTTCCGTCAGCATTAAGTATTTAATGGAACTGCCAAGGGGGAAAAAAGGCAGCAGCTATTGCATTGTGCGGGTTCGAGAATATCATAATAATGTTGACTTCTTGTGACTTGAGCAGTTAACAGTCGACGAAACTGTTGCCATGACGCGACTTAATGGTTTCCATCATTGTCTCTTTATATCTGCTAACGAGCTGAGAAATCATCTTCTCTCATTTTTTTTCTCCCAAAGAAACAGTTTCATTAGATGTTGAAATTGTGTTTGAATTACTTTGCCATGGTAACCAAAATGGTCAAGTGGCAAACCATGGTTACATCGCTTGATATGAAGTGCACGACTCTAGCACTTACCCGCTTGCCCTGGGCAAGTAAAATTCATGTCAGACAAGCAAAAATTCAATAATTTAACTTGCCCAAATATGTATGTACAAATTTGATGTTAAGGAGGAAACAAGAGTAAACAAATATTAATTTGTCTGTTGTTTTTGTGTTTTCAGAATGTGTGTGGTGCTTTTTCCTCATGCTTCCGACTTAGTACCACATTTTTAAAGACCAAGCCTAGAAAACAGAAATTTGAATCTTTGATACACATCGCCACATACCGCAACCCCCCCCCCCCCCCCCACTTTTTCGTGTTTTCACTTGTTAATTTGGTGGGGGGAAATTTTTTTGGTTGCCAACATTTTTCCAGCTAAGATTTTACCCTGGCACCGCCCCTGATATGAATTGATATTTAATTTGTTTGGTTTTTGTTGGTACTTTCCAGACTCTGGCGCGGTGCTTTCTCCTCATGCTCCAGACCCAGTACCACTTCTTTCAGACGGCGGCCGATCTCCACGCGCCACTGAGTCGCTACCAGGAACTGGAAGACGTGTTCATAGGAGATGAATGCATGCCAGAGGTCAGGGAGGCTTGCTCTTCATGGATGTCTGCTGTTCAGGTAAAAACCAGGGCTCGACACTAGTACTTGCCCGCTTGCTGGGGGCAAGAAGATGCTGCTTCGGGGCAAGTGAAAATTTATGGAAATTAATATTACTTGCCAAAAATGAGCAAGTAAAAATTTTCAACTCTAAAATCAAGAGGGTATTAAAGGCGTGTGTTTTTGATTCAGTTAAATTTTGTGTGAATTCCAATTGAGTAGAATCTGTAAAAACACTTTCAACAAGGTACTATCTCTAAAGTAACACAATTAACAAGTGTTTAGTTCACTTGGGCAACTAAATGAATGAATGAATGCCCAATCAGGCAACCAGCCCAAACAGGGTTCCCACAGTCATGGAACATCGTGGAAAATCCTGGAAAAATTTGTGGTCATGGAAAGTCGGGGAAAAGTCAGGGAATTTGGAAAATTTGTGAAAAGTCATGGAAAAGTCATGGAAATCTGTTTTCAAATTTCTGTGGGAACCCTGTACATGTCATGAGTAAGATAGTGGGTGGAACAGATGGCTGTGAGGGGAGGTGGAGGCCATCATAACGTGTCTGATTTTGGAAATCGTACCAGAAAGGAAGTCATGGAAAGCAGCAATTTAGTCATGGAAAAGTCATGGAAATCTGTTTTCAAATTTCTGTGGGAACCCTGCCAAAGGGTTGAAGGTAAATGACATGATTGGGTGTCCTCAACTTGGGCTGAAACTACTCTAGAATCAAGTAAACTATGCCAAGATTCTCCTCATGTGAACATTTGTAGTCAACGTTGACTCATTCTAAAATAAACAATGTCAATATCACTCGTATACACGGAAACCCTGCTGTGTTGGCTCTCTATGGTGGCTTATTTTTTATCCCCCAGAAATTAACGATACCCTATTCTTATGCTGATTTCCTTAATGGTAAACAAATTACGCAAATCCTCCCAGGTGGGAGATCCACTCTGTAGTGTTAGTTGTGTATATTTCAACTCATTTGGTTCTTGAGGCATTTTAAAGTGTTCCCAATCATGTCACTAACCTTTAATGTGGAGCCTTGAAAAAACAGATAAAAAAGAAAGAAAGAATAAATGAATGAGTGAATGATTATAAATAAATGAATAAATAAATAAAATGAATAAGATAAAATTAATGAATAAATTACAATGACAAAATTAAAAGGCTGACATTCATGTCATTAAATTTTACTGAGGTTAGCAGATTTAACTAGCTACATTATACTTAATCCTCCATGCTCTTAGGGTCTTTGATAAGGTCTAAACATGAGGCCCTGAAAAAAATTTCAAAAGTGATCATTTATTGCTTTAATAGAGTGAAAATCTAAAGTATCCAGTTTGACCTTGTCCCGACCTTTTTCATTTTCTCATTTATCTAGACTACTTTATACTCCACCAGAGTAATAAGTCACATGTGATGTTTATCCATGCATACCTTGCCAGTGGAAGCATAACTTTCCAAAATTATGTATTTCAGGATGTTTATATTTGTCCATTGAGCACATAGCTCAGATATCAAGTTTGACATTTTTTTGAATTGAAGTTTCACATCTTTAACAAAAAAACCTTCAATCTGCTTCCTTTGGACTAGATGACGAGGCCATTACGACGAGGGGACAGTCTGTTATCACAGGAGGTCCAACTACTGGAGAGTCATCGAGGGAAACCTGCGGGGGAAGACCCTCAGCTGGCCGACGCCCGACGCAAACTGGACCAGCAGTCCGTGGTAAGATGGGATTGGGGGATTCATTCTAGACCTTTAAACGGCCCCTGCAACCCAAATGCATGTTGACTTCTGTTGATGCCTATTGGTCTGTACATCAGCAATCACTTGGGTCATTCAAGGAAACATGAGATAAGAGATGGGGGCTGGATGGGCATGGCCAGAAGGAAAGGTAGGCAACTTCACAACACACAATCACTGATTGATTCTCTTTGTCAAATATACGTGGTATATCGATACTTACTGAAAAAACAAATCTTGCAATGTTTCTCATCGTTGCATCAACTTAAAAGAGACATCATACAAGAGACATCAAAACCGATCCATTTAGGATGTGGTTGAACTGTATGTGCTTTCTGAAGTTTCATCATTTTTCATCACCCCTGCAGATCTACAGACACGAGATTGCCATACTCCCCCAGACCAGCTTCAGGTTGCTAGGGGGGTTTCACCTTCACCCACAATGCCTTGCAATGCTCCTCCGTGCCTGCTGCACATCCAACGAGGTGGAGGAGTTTCTGACCAGACACGGAGCCAACCAGCTGGCTGTCATGGCCATGGGTAAGTGGCTTTAATACTAGGTTGCCCTTTAAATCTCGCAATACCCCCTCCCCTACCCTCCTTCACTTTCCTCATCCTCCTCTTTACTGTTTCCCCTCTGTCTTTCCCATCTCTTCTCTCCTTCCCCAATGAGGTGGAGGAGTTTTTAACCAGACACGCTGCCAACCAGTTGGCTGTCATGGCCATGGTTAAGTGGCTTACTACGATGCCCCTTAAATCTCCCAATACCCCTTCCCCTCCCTTCTATCCCTTCCCTCACCTCTTCCTCTCCTCTGTTTCCCCTCCAAATGGTCCTTCCCTAATGAGGTGGAGGAGTTTTTTACCAAACACAGAGCCAACCAGAAGGCTGCCGTGGCCATAGGTAAGTGGCTTGGATAATTGACATCAGTCCAGGGTAGGCAGCCCTTAAATCAGCTTTCCCCCTCCCATCCCCTTCTTCCATTTCCTCACCTCCCACTCTACTTCCCCAACGAGGTGGAGGAGTTTCTGATCAGACATGGAGCCAACTAGCTGGCTGTCATGGCCATGGGTGATTGGCTTGGATTATTTAGATGAGCCCATGGTAGGCTACCGTTAAATCTACATATTCTCAATCCTTCCCACTCTTTCCGTTCTTTCCCCTTCCCTCCCTGCCCTCCTTCACCTTCCTGTCCTCCTTCCCCTCCTTCCCCTCACACTCTTCCTTCATCTCCTTTCTCCCCATTCCCTCTTTCTCCTATTTCCTCCCCTTCCCCTCCTTCCCTTTTATCCCCCTTTTCCTTTCCTTCCTCTCCTACTTTCCTTCCCTACTTTCCTTCCCCTCCTTCCGCTCTTCTCCTCTTCCCCTCATTCCCCTTCCAAATTATCCTCCCTGCTTTCCCTTCTCTCCCTTTTGTTCCCTCCTTTCCTCCTTCGCCTCAGTGTTACGTGATCTGGATGTAAACTCACTTAAGGAAAAGTGTGAATTTTTTGTTCTTGTTTTTCTAAGTAAAACTGTGCTAATTGCAAAAACAGAAAGTTGGTATGAGATATATGCATTCTTTTTTACTTAAACTCTAACATTATTCTGTGTGCCAGTCTATAAAGATAAAAAGATCATGACCCATAAACAGGACAGACACTGATAGTCCAACCTAAAAAAAAAATGGTTTCTAAATAGCAATGATACCCATAGACAACATGTGTAGAGTTGGCGAAATTTGATCTAAACCTCATTCAATTATCGTGGAAAAAACATCGGTCGATAACACAATTTATCACCTGAGTTGAAAAACAGATATGTGATGAACAAGATAAATCTATTGCAGTGGCACTTTTAGTTTTAAGGCTGTTATCAAAATGTGGTCAAAACAATGTTGCTTTCTGTATACCCTCTTGTAACTAGATCTGGATATTTGTGGTGCCAACTGTTTATGAATGACATTTTTGGTTGTCAGTGTGTTGACAAATTTGTTGACAAAATACTAAATGCGCTACTGCTCTTGCACTACCACAAGTTTGATAGCTGAACAGCATGGAGGTCTCTCTTATTACTCCTACCTCCCTGTTTTTACCTCTCGTTTGCAGAGTATTCTTAGCTATGGGGAATTCTTGGTCCCTCCCACTGCATTGCATTCATTTACCCCATTAGGTTTTCATAATCAACGGTATTTTGGGCCATATCGTGCCTCTGGCGATATTTTGAAATAATCATGAGATCATTATCATGTATTCAATATTTTTTCAACATCGGCTAATTTTGATATTATCAAAACATCGCCCAGCCCTAAACATGTGCACTGTTACTTTTGTTTTATCGTGCTTTAAATGATGGGACAAAGGTTTGTTTGTACAAGTGTTGTAAATAATGCATAACTCATCTGCTGGCACATACAGAAATAGTAATGTCCTGTAAAAATGATGTTATATCCATATGATTAAAATATGGATTTCATTAATAAGAATTCATGTCGTAACTATATTTTAAAAGTAGTATTCACGGTTGCCTTGTTTACCTTAAATGTAATCATTTACTTTTTGTTTGGTCATATTATGCTTGCAAATTTACATAGATAAGAATAGACATTTGAGTAGTTGCATTGTAATATTATACCCTCATCACCTGTTCAAGCTGAGATGCATTCAGATAATTTTTTTTAGTACAGGTGTGGCGTATTACAAATGATGCAATGTTGGTAAAAAATTAAATTAAATTTCATGCACAGCACTCAGTTTCACAATGGCTAGCAGATTTTGATCAAATATGGCAAAGACAATGGGTAGATAACATTACAATTAAAAATAAATAAATAAAACAATGTGTCAATTCGGTAGGCAGTTCATGACATTGTTTTCTCCTAAATTCAACGGCGTCCATTAAATATCTATACAATTTTACAAATATGTAAATAGACCACAGAATATAATTTATTTTTGGAAGTAAACCTACAAGTTCGTTGTTGAAATGAAAGGTCTTGGAAATTGGATGAAAATCATTTCAACTCTCATTTTTCGAATATGGAAAATTTCTAAAGTCTAAGTCATCCAGACCTTTCATTAAAAGTGTGAGTCATTTACAGCATGATGAATTTTGTTTTGTAAATTTGAGCTGAAACAGGATAAATTAAAGATTGTGTCATTGATTTGCATGAATGAAATCAGCTGAAATCATATCCAATGTGAAGATTGATATAAATAGACACCTCTCATAGAGACTTAGGATAAAATATTGAGTTTTGGTGGAAATCTGGACGGTTAAACTTCATCCTTTTCCAAATGACTCTGACGTCTTTTCAAAAAAAATCTGTGACGTTGACGTGCACGGGCCGTTACAAAATTGTCTGATCAGCCATTAGCCGAAGGTCGCGCGGAGGTTAGCCGTTTAACCAATCAGTGCACTCTGCTGGTCTTGCGACGGTACACATAACCACGATTCGCAATTTGAGCAAAATTTAAACTCACAGAAAGAACAACATTCTGGTAACATGTCGTTATTAGTTTTTCTCATAAAACAACAAATTCATGACGTATGGATCTCAAACTTTCAACACACCATTTGTAAGTACTAAACTACAGTTTGGTATTGATAATGAAGGGAAGTAATGGACTTGCAAATCCCTGACACAATCTTTAAGCCTACATACATGAAGCACTTTTTGGCATGTTTTACTGACATCAAGGTTATTGACGATACATGGGGAAACACCTGATTTTCATGTTTAACTGTTTCCCCACTGTAGTTGTCCATTGTTATCAGCGCTGGTATGCTCATGTCGACCAGAGTCCACACTGCGCATCATCAAAAGAAATATATTCAATTGTATTGATTGCACACATGCACTAATCCTACATACTGTACATTCTTCATACGCACAGATTTTGTTTCATTGCATTTTGATCATTTATGCATCATTCTTATACCTCTTTACAGTGCGTTGTCTATTGGGGGATCTGAGAATTCTGCTAAGTGTTGTCATATATTGTTCATACCAAAAAAAAAAAAAAATGTGTAAATAATTATTATTTACACATTATTTTACACATAAAGCAAATTAATTTGCTTTATTATTACAAAAATAATAAAGCAAATTGTACATTATTAGAAAGCCAATAATCCCCTCCATAATTTTGTTACTTAATACTTTTCCTCTGAAACACACCAGTGAAAAGTAATCACAGAGTAAAAATACCAGGTTTGGCAATTTCGCAGGAAATTCCAGTATTTACTGCCTAGGTGTAAAATACTGGAAATTGCTGGAAAGTATACAGGATGTATAGGGAGGTACAGGGAAATGCTAGAAAATACTTGGGAAATACCTAAGCAATACCTAAGCAATACCTGAAAGATTCAAGAAGTATGTTTCATAGTATTTTCTTGTATTTCCAACTATTTCCCATTTTCCTAAAAAATTATTGAGGCTGTATTTACCACCAGTATTTCCCACTCCGGCCAACCCTGAAAAATACCCATGCACGCAAGTCCTGGTTTGCCGCACCATCTTTGAAAATAATCCCACAGCCTAGAGTGTCATAATGGCATGCACAAGGCAAAGACTAATCTCTGCATCATTTCTTTTCCCACACCAGGTTACGGCAGCCAGTCAGCGGGCAGCCTTGTTAACCAGCAGGAATGGTACGAGGCCGTCCGCACCCAGCTCCAGGGAAGCACGCTGCAGGTAGATGGGACGATTTGCGGGCAGACGTCCAACGCTGAAGAAGACTTCAAGAACAAAATGGTACGGGGCGTCAGATGCAAATTTGGGAATAGTTGGAACAAAGGGTGATTGGAGTAAAAGTCAGTTCGTAGTCAGTAACAGAGGCATCAATCCTGGAGGGGCTGGCAGGCAGTGTCCCACCCCCGGAAATATTGGGGGTATATCATTTTGCCCCCCACAATAATTTTGACAGCTTGAAAATTTATCAAACATAATGGAAGAATATGATTAAAAAGCAGTGCAAGGCACTGCAGAACAATTAAACTTCATGTAAAAATACTATTAATCATACATAATTGCACATACATGTAGATTGCACCAAAAATTTTGACATATTTCTTTATTTACCCCCCCCCCAACCCCCATCCTAAAAATGGATTGAAACCGCTGGTTAGTAGATGTCTCCAATAAGCTCACAATACCATTCCTCTTTTAAAGGCCCACTGTCATGACAGACTGGAAAAACACCCTAATTTGACTCGTTATTTTGACCCGTTGAAAACGAGTGACGAGATATCTCGTCACGAGGTCTATGGGAAATGCGTGTGGAAGCAAAAACAAATCGTCTTCAACGGGTTAAAATTGGGCCACTAATGCTACCCATAATAAAACAGAAAAATTCTGGTGTGGTAAAAAAGAACATTTGATGCAGTATTTGGTACCCTGGGGTACCAAGTAGAAATCCGCCATTTTGTTGAATTATTTATTTATTTTTCAGCACTGTACCCTGGGTTACAAAATTATGTAAAAGTTATGTAATAAGGGTGAAAATAACACATTTAGCTTCATTTTTACCCCATTTTTCGTAAGTTTATGCCTTTTTGTTGTGCACTTGCACAGCCTCTGCATCATTACCATTGATTTCAGCGATCATAACTGAAGAAAATATATTTTTTAACACAAGAGGGCGCTGCACAACGCGGTACCCCGGGTACGACGGTACCCCGGGGTATGGCGTGGTGCATCATTTGTTTCCCTCCTTTTATCTGTAGACTATGGCACTGTCACAGGCCATATTTGTGAGTATGTGCTGTATGACTAGTTCTCATCCTCTCGATGGTTGAGTTGACCCTTGACAGTGGGCCTTTAACAGTGTCATAGGTTGTTGGTGAGGCATTTGAGAGTAGTTACTCTTGTTGTGATGGAGGACTATATGGATGGCTATTGTTAAAACCCAAGGTATAGTTTTGGTAAATGGTAAAATGCAATTCTTTGCTATCATGTTTTTAAGACAGACCTTTATGATTTAACAATGACCTGAA
>JZLH01S0330187.1:47938-62265 GCA_001188425.1 Eucidaris tribuloides | reverse complement strand
TGCAAGTGATACTTATCTGGTCTAAGCTTTTGTAAGTGCAATGCTTGTTAGGACAACTGTGATTAACTGATAAGAATGTCAGTTTCACCCTCCCCAGTCATACATTAAAAATATAAATCCAATGCTCTATGCTGACTCGCAAGAATTTTCAGCTGAAACAAAGACGGTGTATATCCAGAATCAATACACAAAGAAATAAAGATATATCTCTCAAACAGTAAACATATTAAACATGTCAATTGAAACAACAGGAACATTATTATTCTCAATGATTATCTTAAAGAGCTTATGTAACTGCACAAAGCTAAAAATATAAAACCAGCATTGATAACAACACTGACACATGCATGATACTGTGTCTTACTCACATTTTCTATTCTTGCCCAGCATCATTGTATGGGTGACTTCGTTGGTCGATGTCAGACTGGCTATGTGCTCCATCTCGTCTTTGTTCAGAAACCGGCATTTCTTGCCCACCGTCATACCTTCCGGGTAAGCCGTCCATTCCGCAGTTGTCGTGGCGGTACAATGTTTGCCTGGAAATTACAATACCAACAAATACAGACATTAGTCAATGTGGATCGAGATATTATGGGTACTGTCAATATACCATCATTAGCAAAAGTTTAAAACCACAGGATTATTTTCCATTAAACCATGTAAAAAACAAAAGCTCAAAACTATTGGTTCTTGAAGATGTTGAAGGGCAAGTTGGTTTCAGTGTCATTGCTCACTGGGCACAAGATAGTGCTTGTACAATATGCACCAACATCAGTCCCCTTGGAAGGCAAATAACATAGATTTTTGTGCAAGAACTTGAAGAATCTTCCACAATAATTGTAATAAATTTATGAGACCTGTTGCTCTATTATGTGAACTATTAAAAAATGGCAATTTATGGAATTTATATAATATGGGGAGCTGCTCGCATGTAACATCACAAAATCAAACCTTCAAAACTTCATAACTCCGTTATTCTTTGGTGGCTTTTTGCCAAACTTTCATTAATATGTTTCTGTCATTTTCAGCTTTTATTCAAACTAACTTGACATTGGGGTGGACTTAAGTTAAATAACACTCCAGATTCATCTAGGCTTACCTGGATAGCAACGTAGTTTGGGTAAGGTCACTTCTTCTGGATATTCTGATGTGTAGTTCTTGACAGGGATGTATCTAGTTCTAGACTTCCAGTCCAATCCAACACTGTCGGGTTAAATAATAGAGGAATACAAAAGTGGGTTAGATAATAATTACTAGACATTATTCATTTGCTTAACAAAATTTTTTCTTATAACAACTGTAAATGTCACATTTATAACAAATTTGATATTGAGCAATTATATCAAAAGTCGTTTTATTGTTGCCTTTGGCTGTTATTGTTGTTGTTGTAACGTTGCTGCACTGTGCAGCACATAGTTGCAATTTGCTTCAAACCAAACCATAATCTCATTTCATTAATAAGAGGTGATAATCAATTTTAATTTTTGTTTCTACGGTAATTAAGTTAATACATCTTGAGCACAAAGCAAATTACCTGAAACTTCTTCCTTTCATTTGTTTGAATTCACCATCACCACCCCCCCCCCCCCATTAAATAATATCTCAATTTAAAAGGTGAATAGATGTAACTATATTAAAAACTATATTATGAAGAATTGTCTTCTTTTTTTTATTTGAGTGTGTTTAAATGAATACATGTACATGAATTTCTCACACAATATGACTTCAACAACAACAAATGTGCATAGGGTGCCTATTGCAGGTATACATACAATTTAGGCATACTGGAATTAGAAAACCATTAATACTGTAGCTATAGGGGTTCACTGTTTTTACAAGAAATCCCTATAAATATGAGTCCAATTTTAAATTCTGAACAAAACTAAACTGCATCTTTTTCTCTCCTTAAATTTGTTCAGAAGGCAGGCCATACCTTTGAGCTTGCATGGGTATTCCAGAAACCCTAATAAGGGGGAATAAGGGTCATACATTTTCCCAAGAAATTATTATTGCAAATGATTTCTTGGGAAAACATATGATGATTTCACCATAATGGGCTAAGGTTTCATGAAAACCACTGACAGCCTACGGACACTAACCCATTCCCCTTCACCCTAACCCTTCCCCCCCCCTGCCACCCCACCCCACCCCCCCCCCCAAAAAAAAAATGAAAGAAAGACACTCACTCTGAATATTTAATATCTCTCTTCTGTGAATGCGGATTCCATTCTGGTTGTTCCCCTCGGCCAGGATTGATGTATCTCCTGCCTCGCACCAAGTCCTCTTCATAACCTCTCCTCTCGTTGAAATGCCTTCGTTCTCTTTCTGGATGTATGAAAAACAATAGTAGATTTATGAAGACTCTCATTTCTGAAGAATAACATAAAATCAAATGGGAACAAATTGTTCTCCACTGTTATCATGGCCGACAAGCCAAAATCTGAACTGAAGTAACTAACTTAAGTTTGCATATAGCTAGCCAATCTATTACTTAAGTATCGCAGGAAACATTTTGAAAATATTCACGGGGGAAGGGGGGAGGGCAGGCTAACGTACTCGGGATTCTGGCGGACTACCGGTACCCAAAATTTAAGCTACAGTAACTATTCCACCTGACCTGATTATTAAAAAATCAAGCGTGTGGCCCCTGCTCAACAGCAGTGGCATTTAAGTTTATCATGTAACTTTAATAGTTATAAGTCATAATTTGGCATAGATCGTAATTGCAATTATCATCTTTATTATTATCATTATTACTATTATTATCATTATTTATTTTTTTAGTATCATTATTTTTATTTATTCGGTAAATCAAAGATATATAAAAAATAAAAAATAATATTTATAACCAAGCATCATCATTTGACATCAATTATACAAAACATGGAGAATATCTAAAATATTGAAAACTGCCACATCAATGCCGGGAAAAGAAAAAGATAAGTTAGATAATGCACCCATTGAAAAACAGTCTAGTGCTGAATGGGTCTATTCCATGTTGAAATAAATAAATGCCAATGGAATGAAACGAAATGAACTCTGACCAAAAAGGATCATCTTTCCCAATTAATTATGTGGCTGCGTAAATGTTTATAAAAATAAATATTATCATTCAATATAATCAAAACATGAAACTTAACAACTAAAACACAACGTTTTTTTAGCAAACTCTTACTAGTCAAGACTTACCCTTTCGCCCAGGTCTCCCAACCTCCGTGGTGACATGCAATGCCATTTTAATGAGTTGTGAATTGTGTGACTTGTTTGCACCTGCAGCAGCTGCTGTCGGGACCCTCGAGCTACCGTTGACTTCGCCTTGAGCAGCGGGCTAGCTGCAAGGTCGGCAGCCCCTACCCACCTGCAGTCTATTCAATTCAACTCCGCTGATTCTGAGGAACTTTGTAACAAACCAAATTCATATAATAAACATAAAAGCCGAAGAATCCAAATGTTTCAGTCGTAATGCAAATAACGGAACCATGTGCACGCAATAATGACAGTTGACGATGACAATTTTAGTTTGTTTACGTTCAATAAAACTCCCAACTTTCGATCGACGAATCCGTATTCCGTGCGTAGTACGTGCGCTAGCTACGGTATCGTACGGTATCGATCCGGGATCGGGCGGCACGCTTTGTTTGTTGTCACTAGGCGACTGTATCCATGTAGTGAGTGCATACAGCTATGCGCACTATATGTGAGTGTGCGTTCTTGTTGATTTTTCTGACCACACCTCTCTGAAAAGGGGAGGGGGCATTAACCCCCACATTTCAATTCAAATCAAAAAAGTTTGGTTTTTTCCCCCAAAATCAGGCATTGCACTTTACAGCTGAATCGTGCAGCATGTATGAATTAACCATAGGCCTCTATGATACATCGAGATCATCGAGATTAAAAAACAAAAAACATAACGTATAAACACGTAACTATATGGGAGTAGGCCTATGTACATCAAAATGAAATATAAATTAGCCTATATTTTTTAAGAATATGCATTCAAATTCAAATTTACTTATCATGCATCATCAAAATATAAAGTTAAAATTGAATATCTATACAAATTGACAAAAGTAACATTTCAAATAATTTCTCTCCCTCAAAAATTTCGAAAGTGTATGCTACTTATTCAGAGGTGAAGGGGTGGAAAGCAACATCAAACTGGGAGACGTAGGCCCCCGCGTAGGCCTACATAAACAGTAAGCACAAGCAATGTAAAGTGTAAACACACACACACATACACACACAGACAAACAAAATTTGAAACATCTAGCTTAAATCATCCACCCCACACACAAGCACACGAAAACACACACGCAGAAACACACAAACATACAGAAACACACACAGATTGGATGGCCGGATAAAAGATTCAAATTTATTGCTTTATGGTACACTCGAAAATTGCACGATGAATTCCATCGTATGGAAACGTATTGTAAACATATTCATATTCAAACATTCAAAAAATTGAATGTTGATTCAGTTAATAATAGAAAAAGAAGTAAATAAATCGGCCTACATGTGGTTTGAGAAATGAATTGTAAATATGACTACTCGAATCTTGGTGACATGTTTATAGGATTTAGCGTCACGAGCAAGTAATTTTCTTGTGTGACAATAATTGTCAAACAAATAACTATAATTATTTTTGTACTGGCCTGCCCACACCCTCCGTAATAAATATTTATGTTGACACGAGGGCCCTGCATGAGGGGAAGACATGGGGAAGGCCTATAACCGCGACTACGCAGCAGTGGCGAAACAGTCAGTTTAACTTTGCGAAAGGGGGGAGGGGCAATAAATTTGCGATCGTCGAAATAACGCAAAGAAAACATGAAAACAAAACACAAGTATACGCATTTCAAACTTATATGTAAACACACACATCCGACACAGTCACACAACAGCTCACCTGACATAAGCTATATGCGCTTGCACACCCTGCACACACGTGTGCGCAGGCATACTATACCGTGACCCACCCACACCCATGCACCCTCCCCCCCCCCCACACACACACATATACAAACACACGCACACACACACACACACACACACACACACACACACACACACACACACACACACACACACACACACACACACACACACACACACACACACACACACACACACACACACACACACACACGCACACACACACACACACACACACATTCACGCATACACACACACATACACACATACCCTCCCTACTCAAAAGTATTGCAACATACACTATGCATGCATTTTGAGTTGAAGGGGTCTTTCTATAATAATGTTCTAATGAAGTCTATAATTGGAAAATAACAAATTCTTTGAAAAGAAATCAATGAACAATTGTTTTTCTTTCTTTCTCCATGGCGGAGAGATTATCAAATGCAGGCTCACCCATAGCAGAAGGGCTGGAACACAAAATTTGACATTTTTTCGCCTCCCTATAGGGGTGGGGTGTTAATTCACACTAGCATCGTAATTCGGTTTCATATTTCCCGTTAAATGATTTGGATGGCTTGGACAGAAAGCTTCCAACAAACAAAAAATGCCATTGTATTCCCCTGACACGGTGTCAGAAAGAAGACACCACGTCGCAGAGACTAAAGCGCCTCCTATCTTCATAAGATAGTGATAAGGAGGATGAGGCTACTAATATAAAGATGATGACCTTCTCTCCATGCACATCTTTATATCAAATGTATTAAAAAGTCGCATTACAGCAAATGTTAGGATGTTTGCAATAATAAACCGCCTTTAGAATTGAGAAAGAATAAGAAATTACAATTGAGGAGGTCTTTTTCTGAAATATGGGCCGTATTCTCCTTATCACTATCTTATGAAGATAGGAGGCGCTTTCGTCTTTGCGGCGTGGTGTCTTCTTTCCGAGACCGTGTCAAAGGAACACAATGACATTTTTTGTTTGTTGGAAGTCTTTCCAAGCCATCCAAATCATTTTACGGGAAATATGAAACCGAATTACGATACTATTGTGAATTAACACCCTACCCCTACAGGGAGGCGAAAAAAGGTCAAATTTTAAGTTCCAGCCCCTCTGCCGTGGGTGAGCCTGCATTTGATAATCTCTCCGCCATGGAGAAGGAAAGAAAAACAATTGTTCATTGATTTCTTTTCAAATAATTTGTTATTTTCCAATTATAAACTTCATTAGGACATCATTATAGAAAGACTCCAACTTAAAATGCATGCGTTATAGTGTATGTTGCAGTAAGTTGGAGTAGGGAGGGTACATACACACAGACACCGTAATTATTTCATTTCGTTTATTTATTTCCACATCAATATACAAATGAATATGCTTATTGATATACGTCGACAAAATAAAACAATATCGGGCACACAGATTTGTTACTAAAAATAGGAAAAGGAAAATTTCCTCTGTCAGAATGGATAAGCTGCACCTGCACCAATTTGCTTTTAGTATTTATTTATTTTTCTTGTCTCTGTTTTATTTATTATCATCATTATGATTTTATTTTTTCATTTATGTTTGAAATATTCTTGTAATTTTCTTAATCATGGAAAAGTGTACATGATTTTGTTAATAAATCAAATAAAAGAATATCGTCGTCTTTACTTAATTGTAATAAAAAAAGCCCTATATACCTTAATTTTCTTAGCTATAATTAAATGATATTGTTCGTGTCTCCTACTGGAAATTACAAGAACTCATACTTCATACAATTGAGTAAAGAGTCCATAGGCTTATGAGATGGGGACAGGGAGCACTGTGCTCCACCCACCCCCCCCCCCCAAAAAAAAAAAATGTTCTAAACTCGAAATTCGAGCAAAAACAATGAAAAACTTTGGGAAAATGGCACAACGTTTTGGAAATATCAGAAAAAAAACTTGCTAAAATTTGTGGAAAAAAATGTCAAATCAAAAATTAGCTAACTGCTATCTTATTTGTATATTGTTTAGAAGAAGCTACCCGCATTTTCCTCCAACTTCTGCTCCGAAGCAATTTTTGCACAAATTTTCTTCAAGTTCCAGCCCGATCAGAGCCTCTGCCCGAATTCAAACTCCTGCCCGATGAGCAGGTTTCTTCATCCCAATTTTTCTTCAAGCTCCTGATCCATCATCAGCTTTTGCCCACATTTTTCTTGAGTTCCTGCTCCATTAAACAATTCTTTCTCGTGTTTTTTTGAGCTCCCGCCTAATTAGTCGTCTAATTAGCGAAAATAACAAATCGATAGTCAATCACGGAAATACAGATTCATTTGTCACTATATCAGGGCAGAAACTGTGGATTTTTGAAGGGGAGAGTGCACATTTTCTCACACTGGGAGGTAACCCCTGCCAGACACTCCTCCATTATGATAATGTTTACATGCCTATATTTGGTCATTTCTCAATTTGTCATCAACATCACTTTCTTATTATCTGACTTTAACCCACATTTTATAAAGGCTGAAAACCATTTTCTCACGATGGGAGGGAACCCCTCGCAGTCACTTATCAACACGTTCTGAATATACAGGGGGGTGCTTCACGCCTTCCCCATTTTCTTTCAGATCACTTAAAGCACCAGTTTAGTCTTGGCATACCCTCCCTATACTCAAAAGTATTGCAACATATCGCATGCATATTGAGTTGAAGGGGTCTTTCTGTTATGACGTCCTAATGTAGTTTATAATTGGAAAATAACAAATTATTTGAAAAGAAATCAATGAACAATAGGCCTATTGTTTTTCCCTTCCTTCTCCAAGGCGGAGAGATAATCTGCAGGCGCACCCATGCACGGCAGAGGGGCTGGAACATAAAATTTAACCTTCTTCGCCTCCCTGTAGGGGTGGGGTGTTAATTTACACTAGCATCGATAATGCGATTTCATAGTTTCGATGGCTTGGGAATTGGAAAGACTTCAAAGAAAAAATGCCAATATGTTTCTTTGACACGGTCTCAGAACTCACCACGCCGCAAAGACCCCCTCAAGTTGTAATTTCTTATTCTTTCTCAATTCTAAAGGCGGTTTCTTATTGCAAACATCCTAAAATTTGCTGTAATGCGTCTTTTTAGTACATTTGATATAATAATGTGGAGAGAAGGCCATCATCTTTATATTAGTAGCCTTATCCTCCCTATCACTATCTTGAAGCTAGCTGCGCCGTCTACTACGATTCCGTCTGAAAAACGAACGCGTAGGCCTATACGTTTTTCAACTGGATTACAAACGTATCTAGCTTTTGACAGACGGTGCTTCTCCGTTCTGTTCCATTGTATTGTATTCCATTCAGTGCCACCGTCTGACACCGTCTGAGGGAAATATTTTAGACGGAGGCACTGCGGAACTCGTTAGACGGCACAGTGTGACAGCTTAAAGCTATACTGTAACACTGTGCCGTCTAACGATAGTAATAATAATAATATAATCAATCAATCAATCAATCAATCAATCAATCAATCAATCAATCAATCAATCAATCAAGCAATCAATCAATCAAGCAATCAATTAATCAATCAATCAATCAATCAATCAATCAATCAATCAATCAATCAATCAATCAATCGAGCAAGCAATCAATCAATCAAGCAAGCAAGCAAGCAACTCAAGCAATCAATCAAGCAATCAATCAAGCAATCAAGCAAGCAAGCAACCAACCAACCAACCAACCAACCAACCAACCAACCAATCAATCACTCAATCAATCAATGAATTAATCAAGCAATCAATCAATCAATCATGTACATGAAAATTCACTACTCAAGGTCCCATTTCACCGTCCCAAATTCACGATACGTACTAATACAGTCGCGCGCGCGCGCGCGCAGTCGACAAGTCAAAAGAAAACAACAACAAAAACAAGATGGCAGCCGAACGGAAGGCGTCATCCCTAAACCGGGTTTGGGTCATAATTCGCAGATGTGATTTATCTCGTGAGTAATTGTTGTAATATTTAGTGATTTTGAATCTCATATTATTTGTCGCTTCGATTGTCTACAAGTTTAGTCTTCAGTATTGTTAAATAAACGTCTTTTATTCATGTGCTTGTACTTGTGTAGTTGTATGCACGCATTGGTCGATAGTCCCATGCGTTCAATTTATTGTGGTGTTTTCAGCCTGCTTGACTTGATTCTCACTCAGTCTCAGTCACGGGAGCGGTAGAAAATGCGCTCCGCCACTGCATGTGATTTTTAAACTTGGCCAAAAAATGCATTTCTGAATGCATAACTGAATAAATGTATGAAATAGTGTCAGCTTTAATGAGATAATTGCACATAATTTTTCAGTTAGCGTGCAATTCAACAGTTTGTCTTAATAATAGATCTATAACGTTAGATCTATGTTGTCAACCAACCAACGCAACAGAACGCGCACAGCGACATACTCGACCTGACGTGACATGACCAATGCATGCGGCCCACAGCTGAGTGTCCTCGCTCATGCGTGTTAATCGCACTGTTTTCTTGCACCTTTTGAAGGCAGAATCACAAAATTATAAATTTTCTCTAATACAGATTTTAAAATGTCATAACAATTATGTCACTTAAACTTACATTTCTTCTTCAAATTTGGGGAAAATAACATTTTAATGTTGATTCCAGGAGGTACACTTGGCCCACATATGCCGTTGTACCCTTATCTTGAAAACAAAATTACAAAATTATGTCATGTGCGTCCATTACGCGCTCTGAGAATTGTGTCGGCTGCTAAGCTTACATGTAGGCGCGGTGTTGCTGTGGCCGTGCCGCAGAGTGGCGAGCCATAAAAATAAAGTAGTTCTGTTCAATTCAGCATACAAGTTTAGCAAGTTTTCAAGTATTATCAAGTTTATTTTATTCAAATCTTGTAAAAACAAGACAAATGAACTCAACAGTAATTTCACAATATATGAGAAGAGCATAACATGTTTCAACATCAAAATACTTAGAATAATTACAACAATAAGTCAATACAAAGATTACGGTAATAAACATTTAAAATAAAATGAAAATCGAGTAGTGTGTACATGTACATTAATTTCTTCAAAGGTTGCTGGCTTGCTGCATATTCAGGGTTCGAAATTAACGGTAGCCCGCTAGCCAATGGCTAGCAAAAATCACGGCGGACTAGCCAAAAATCCCCAAAATCGATATTTACTAGTCCGTGTGGCTAGCTAAAATATTCCTTAAGTGTCGCACCGAGTGTTGCATGATTTTATGTAACAATGAATGAACTCAAAATCTTGATGTTTATTCGAACAAAATACAAACGAAATAACAAACTCCTGGCGCGAAATCTGTACCTCGGCGCGGCCCCGCTAACAAGCCACTATCAGATTCACTATATTGACCATAATCATCGCCGCGCCACTGGGTTTATGTACTGAGCTAGCTGAAGTCAAAGTACTCGATTTTCGCCGCAGAGGGCGTTGTCCAAAAACTCTCTCGCGCTAGCTAATTCCGATCTATCGCTAGCGCTGGATATTTTCGGAGCGGTGTTGCTACAGTTTGGGATAGACGCATAGGCCGATGTACGTATGGGAGGAAATTCATTTTAAAACAGATTGTGCTCAGTGTTTTCATGAGTCAGGCAATCCAATGATAATGGTAAGTTACGTTTTAAAAATCATTTTTTACTTCATGTACAACGTTAGTCCCCTGATAGTCCCACGCATGCATTATCTATGTTTTGACGGAGTATGTCTATGGTAGGGTGGTCGTTCGAGTCTGCTCGCAGCCAGTGGCAACGCCCACACAGCCAGTGCCGACTTTTGTTAATCGTGTAATTGACTCTTTTGTTTACGTTTCCGATGGGTCCGTGATATGAAATTCCTTGCTCAAGTGTACGCAAATGATAACTAGTTGTGATCTTTAAGATGGTGTAATAGCACAAATAAAATAAAATTGTACCGATTGTTATAACTGCTAAAAAATGATTGTAAAGAAGACCTTTTGAAAAAAGTCATATCATTTTGTGGCTGTGGTTATCAAAATATAGAAAAAAAAACTACATGAAAATTGATATACAATTTTGATTCGATTTTGAATTAAGCCTTCCCACATTGCATTTCGATTTTTTCTGTTATGGCCACGCCCCAACTGTTGCTTGTTTATCTCCATATATGGTCTCGGTGGCCTTTTAACCATTCAGATCGGTAGTGCTTGTTCAAAGCTCTGCTGGCGTACTATTTGTATATTTACTTAAACAAACATGAATATTTTTGAGGACTAAGCAAATCTCCCGCAGTGCGGCGGACTTCACTTATTCGGAGATTTCGGACTAGGAATGTCATCAATGGGAAATTGTTAATTAGAGCAGTTGTTAGATGATTTGATTAACAGAGATACTTAGAATACGCCTTAAAAGAATGTTTTTAGTTGTCAGGGATAAAGAATGCCGTTCACTTATTCATTCATTTTATTCATTCATGTGATGTACAATTTACGATGCAACTTGTTGCAACTGATTTACATCATTGGTCTGCGATGCAGCAACTGAACGAAAAAACGGCATTGCGCAATTCGTGAGGCGGTGTGTATAGATCTGATGATGCGCAAAAATCGAAATTTACGATGTTGGGTGCGTGTTTAAACACATCGGGCCTTGGGCATGAAAAATGATGTCCAAACAGCTTTATATTTCGCTTTGGTATCCAAATCACTTCAAACTTTATGATCGTCATTTTATTGTAGCTTCGAGACATAATTGATATCAATTTTTTGTTATTGTTAACAAAGTTTAATCCATGTTTTCCGTAGTGTTCAACGTACCACCCTATCTAGGTCCGCTACTGTCACACTGGCGGTAAATGGTGTCTCTTGAAATTAAGGTCGGATGTCCGTGACTACTATTCGTGACTGCCGATTGTTCAAGACTTGCTTGGGCACTGCAATCCCTGCACAGCACATCACAAAACAACACAAACTACATAAAGTTGAAAACAATGTTATCCTACTTTGAAAAAATATCATATTTCCCTTAAAATTTATTAATTCTAAAACTGATGAAAGAGTGGATCCTTTCGAATGGAAACCACAGCAAACAAGACACACAAATGAGTTGAAATGAATACATGTATCAATGATAAATGCTTCTATTATCTTCTCCTCCTCCTCTCTTCTTTTCTTCTTCTTTTCTTGTTCTTACTCGTTCTTCTTTACGTTCTTCTTCTTTCTTCTTCTTCTTCTTCTTCTTCTCTTCTTACTTCTTCCCCTTTCTTCCTCCTCTCTTCCCCTCTCCTTTTCTCCTCATCCCTCCTACTCCCCTTTCCTCCTCTTCTTCTTCTCCTCCTCTTGTCCTTTTTTTTTTGTTGATTTTTCTTCCCCTTCGTCTCCTTCCTTCTTCTTTTCTTTCTTCTTCTCCTGTTTTCTTCCCTTCCCTTCTTTTTCTCCTTTCTTTTCTTTCCTCTCTTCCACTTCTTCATTGTTTTTTTTTCTTCTCCAACTTTCCTCTCCTTCCTCTCTCCCCCTCCCTCTCTTCCGTCATCCTCCACTTCTCTTCTTCTACCTCCTCTTGTCCTTTTTTTTGTTATTTATTCCTTCCTTGCTCTTCCTCTCTTCTTCTTCTCCTTTTTTTCTTCCCTCCCTTCTCCTTTTCTCCTCTTCTTTTTCTTTCCTTCTTCTCCTACTTTTCTTTCATTTTTCTTCTTCCCTTCTCCTCTCCTTTTCTTCCCATTTCCTGGTCTCTTCCAATCCCCTCCTGCCTCCCTCCTTTCTTATCTCTCTGCTCCTTTTTTGTATTTTCTCCTCCGTTTCTTCCCTTCCTCTTCTTTCTTCCTTCTCTCCTTTTTTCTTCCCTTCCCCTTCCTCCGCTTTTTCCCTTTCTTTTCTTTTCTTTTTCACTTTTTCTTCTTTTTTTCTTCCTTTCCTTCCTCTTCTCCCTTCCCTCTCTCTTCCTTCTTTTTCTTCTTCCTTCTTTCTTGTCAACTTCCCCTCCCTTCTCCTCTCTCTTCTTCTTCACTTCCCTCTTCCTTCTTTCTCCCTTCCCGCTCTTCCTCTCCCTGTTTCCTTTTCGTTCTCTCACCTTCTTCTCTTCTCTTCCTTCCCTTCGTTCTTCCCTTCTTCCTTCTCTTTCTTGCTTCCCCTCCTCCGCTTTTCTCCTTTCAAGTCCTTCTTCTTCTTCCTCCTCATCCTCCTTTCATTTCTTTTCTAAATTAAAATTCTTTTCTCTTCTCTTCTTTTCTTCTCTTTCCTTTCCTTCTCCTCCTCCTCCCCCTTCTTCCATTAACTTTATTATGTAAAAACACACTGTAAATTGCTTCAGAGCTCATCATTTTGATGACGATACCAGCACGAACCCGTGACCCTGAACTCGTTCCGAGTTTGAGGCCTGAGCCTTGTCACATCGGGACCCGGGTGGAGAAGGGGGAAGGGGGGTAGCCTGGTGGCCAATGGCTATTGCCAGTTGATTACATGTACATAATTTACATTATTCTCTTCGATATTAAACATGTGTATTCAAAACAGGCGGACTAGTCATTTTTTTGGCGGGCTAGCCAGAATTCTGGCGGACTACCTAAAATTTCAGCTGACTAGTCCGTCTGGCTAGTTAAAAAAAAAGTTAAGCGCGACCCCTGATATTGTGCAATCAAGACAGCTTTCATCACACAAATCTCCTACATTTGTCTTTTGTTCAATTTTGTAGCATTTCATGGCCATATCTATAATTGCACAACTTATAATCTGAATTCTGAAAATATAAAGCAACCATAGGCCGTGGAAGTGTCCCCCCCCCCCCAGGGGCCGGTTGCACGAAACCGTCATAACTCCAGCGCTATACTTGTCACTGATGTCTGGAGATATGACGGACAACTATTTGCGTTTCACGAAACCATGACATCTCCAACTCCAAGCGGAATCGATAGTACATGTAAACTAGTCTTTGTCATAAATGGTATGATAACTTGCGATATTTGTGACATGCTATTCCAGCGTTAACTGAAATTACGGACAAAAACATTTGATTGAAATTAATAGGAACAGATTTTTATCAACATAAACCATCACATAATTACAAACAATACATGCTTAATAACTCTTAAGTATCAATTTTATCGTCAACTAGATAGCACATGATCAATAAAATAATGACCCTCCCAGGATACCGTAGCTGCATTAATTAATTTTGCAGCTTCATTCACTGCACTGTTTTTATTTGGTCTTTTTTATGTCTATGTTTATTTAGTGTGTTCTTTGGTTCTTTCATATTAATTTTATCTTAGTTGATAGAGTATTGAAATGTTTATTTAAGTTGTATAACACAACATTTTTATTATTCAATGACAGACGATTATAACAATGATTTCTAACCACTCTAATAACAATTATGTCATACAGATTTAAGAAACTTATCTCTGATATCTTAAGACATGTTTAGGATAAATGTCAAA
>JZLH01S0330187.1:27671-38325 GCA_001188425.1 Eucidaris tribuloides | reverse complement strand
CACTTATTAGTAGTTCATGCTTGGCAACCTGAATAATCTGTGGCACAGAGTTCCAGCAATTCCATATGTTTTGTGATTTCCAGAACAGAGAAAAGTCAGAAAACATTAACAGAATACGTATCCTTGCCATATCATAGTCTGTATTATATAAATGTGATTTTGATATACATGTATGTACTATGTTCTGCTACTGTAAGTATAACAATTTGACATTTTAGGTTCCCAGTACTAAACTTATTAATTTATTTATTTGCTAATTTACTATTAAAATGTAACAATCACGAAAAGTTATGGGAAACTATTTGAAAGGCTGTAGTATAACTAATGAAAGATGTGGAATCAGTTGATTAGAAATTTAATGTCTTATAACTCTAATGTGTGATGAGAGGTTTAATTAATATATTCAGATATTGTGTGTGTAATGTGTACACAAAGTTGTGAATGGAAGATGTAACCATTTACTTGAAAACAAAGATTATATATCAATTTTGCAAAGAAAAACATACCGGTATTTAATAGCAAGGTTTATCTGCTCCAATATCATGAGAGGTTCTTCACATAGAAAATGCAAAAGTATTACCGGTATACATAATAGTAAGAAGCAAAGAGCATCAAAGATTTAGACAATTGTAAAGTACATTTTTTTTAATTAGGGGTGTTTAATATTTTTACAATTTTGTAGAGAATGTTAACCTCTATCTTGTGTCTAACAAGTTGACTTATGTAAACATTTGACTGTGCATCCTTCTCTGCATTATATTAAGTCACCTTAGGCTTGAGTTCTGCATACATTTAGATATTCATATCTAGAATAAGTATTAATATTCACTGCTGAGATATCCTTTTCCATTAGTTGGATCCTGATCTGCTCGCTAAGAAGAGCATATAGGAAATGATGAATAGAACAACTTGTTTTGTATTATTAAAGGGAGAAGGAGCCAGCAACTAACAGTCATAAGTTAAGAAAATATTTCAGTTCTTGCCAACCAATTGGATCGCACCTACACTGATCTGGAGTTGACCATGCGTGACCGATGCAAGCCACCCAACGTGTGTTAGTTGTGCCTTTGTAAGGTTGCACTGTTTGAATCGATAAGCTCCTCCCTCTAGAGCTGTTTCTGCAAGTTTTATCCCGGGATAAAACTTGCAAAGACGTAAAATAAACACAAATTAACTAATTTATAGGACCTTGCTGAGGGTGTCGGTGAGTATCGCACAGTACCCCTTCTTTAGGCTGTCTTTATCACCATGTACCATCATTCTCACAATACTCACAATGTCATTTTTTTCTTAACTTATGCATGTTAGTTGTTGGCCTCATCTCCCTTTAACGATAGGAGCAGCTGTCCTTGATTGTACTGTACATCCACGTTTGTGGATTTCTTTTTTTTTACTGCAGCGTTTGACAGCTGAGAGATTGTCAATCCACTGGTGTCCACCATTACCAAACAGTACTGTTGTATTTCTAAGGTTTAATGACTATCAGCCTACTTTTCAGCATCAGAAACTATTTTGAATTTGCAGATTCAGTTGCAGCCTGTCTCATTTGGTGCAGTCAATTTACTGTTATGTTTCAAATCCTTGCAATGAGATCATCGGTGATTTCATGTACTGGCGAATGTTTGATTTGTTTGATATACATGATTCGCCGGTACGTAATGTGACTGTCACCGATGAGATGTTAGAATGATCAGTACTGATTACAGATTTAAGTACTCCCAACATAACACAAACAGATTTGTGGATCTAATTTTAACATCAATTATCAAGATTGCGTTGTTGGCACTAAATTGCAGAGAGTAAAGACATTGTTTCAGGGCAAGGAGATAGTGTTTTAATAGATGGTTTAACACTTTGCAAAAACGAGATAGAACAACACAATAGCAGGAAACATCAACAATTTCAAGCATGGGAAGGATTCTCTTTCAGTAGAATATTTTGAGAATGCTTGTATCTGGTAGACACATCAATTTATCAATAACTGTTGAGTGCACATCCTATGAATTGTGTCGCATCACAGTAATCACAAACTGGTGATTGAGTACCTTTAAGCAATATACTTTTCTTGACCCTCTTGATTGTACAAAGGTTTATTGAATACTATTTATATTAATTGTGATATTGCTGAGAGCAAAAAGTGAAATTATGTATGTGTGCTGCCTGTATTTAATGATGTTGAAAAAAATTGTTGATGTTCTTTGTATTTCTACACTGCGTCGGTTGTTCGGCAAAAGGACCCTAATACATGTTCCCTGCAGAAGGGCCTTAACCCTTTGGAGACGATTTGATTTCACTATAACACACATTTTCCATAGACCCCAACATGAGTTATCTCGTACTTAGTCTCCAACGGGTTAATAGTAAATTTTCTCTAATTGAGAAATGTTGCCTTACTTGATATTTACACTCAACAGACTGACAGAAGGATCTAAAAATATCACACTACTTTGATTTCATATGAAGATAGCCAATGGTTTCAAGATAGAAACAATTTAGTGTTAAGACCTTTCTGCCGGGAACATATGCTAGGGCCCTCTCTGCCGGACAACCAAGGACTGATCTAGATAGGTGCTATTTGTTTGTCGTGAAAAAAAACGTGTTTTTATATGAGTGAGTTCCTTGTTGAAGTACAAATAGTTATGTACTATAGTTTTTGTATTACACTATGTTATCAATTACTGTTTCTGTGTTTGAGTGAATCATTTCATATTTGAATGTATACTTGGGGAAAATGCAATATAATTGATAAATTCAAACAAATCATCTCTGTGAGATTGCTAGTAAAAAAAAATACCGGTGGTTTATGCTTATGTCCTCCATTTATGATTTTTTAAAGAATTTATAATATCCCTTCAGGCAAAAGTATGTTTATTCTTTGGTCCAAAAAAAAAATCAAAATGTAAACATCCTAAGAAAATAAATCAGAAAAAAGTACTTCACATCATTTCATTTACATGTGACTTGATTTATTGAAGGATGTATTGATTGATTGATTTATTGATTGATTAATGCTTATATACATGGTGTTTCATTTATCCTAGCGTGTAATTGTAATGGAAATGGTATGGAGGATCAGTACTTAAATTACTGGGGGCTCAATGGAGTTCACTCCCTAATTTTACTCAGGGGCCCCCTAGGGAGCATCAACAGGCCTCCCAAAAAAATACAAGAGAAAATAGTAGGAAGTGTTCCAGTCAGTAAAGAGCACTGTCAGTAAAGCTAAATCATAATGTAATAAGTATATTTTGGTGCTAGAATACAATGTGTAGATTATGTTTATTATGCATTTCTATTCTATTTATTACAAAGTACATAGTAGACCTAAATAAAAGCTGACACTCTATGTGTCGTGTCAGATGTATTATGTGGTGTCTCTTTGTGTAATTTTGTTACGTGTCAATCCAGGATACACTATTGATGATACCTGATTTCAGTTCCTGATTGCTACATACAAGGTTTATTTTTGCACATTTTACTACACAACAATCAATGAATATTTTTAATATGCAAGGCCAAAGTGAATATAAAACGCAGTAAAAATTGTGGAAAAAAATGCTTGCCTACTTATAGAACAAAGGGAATATAATAGGCCTAATAATGATATTTGTGTATGTGTTTGTGCTGGGGTTGTTCTCTGTGTGTGTGTGTGTGGTGGGGTGTGGGTGGGGTGTTGGTGTGGTGGGTGGTGTGTGTGTGTGTGTGTGTGTGTGTGTGTGTGTGTGTGTGTGTGTGTGTGTGTGTGTGTGTGTGTGTGTGTGCATTTGTGTGTGAGTGTGTGTTTGCGTGTGTGCGCGCGCGCACGTGTGTGTGTTTCTTGTTTGTGTGTGAGTGTGTGTTTGCGTGTGTGCGCGCGCGCACGTGTGTGTGTGTGTGTGTGTGTGTGTTTCTTGTTTGTGTGTGTATGTGTGTTTAGCAGTTTTTTTTTACATATAACTATCATACCTGTATTCGTGAACTTAAACCATTTTAGTGCTAAACCACCGAGACATCTTGGGTGATTATTTACTAGCTAATTGCACACTTCTCGCAAATTACAATTTACAGGTAAAATGTGCAACTTTATTCTTAGATTATTACTTAAATTTCATTAGAAAATATTGCCGGAAAAATTATATTTCACGCCAGCGAGATTGGCTAGATGGGAAGTACAAAACTATATCCCGTAAGTAGTTTCAACTTATTACTTGGGTGACATATCTCTCTCTATCTGTACGTATAGAAGAGAGAGCCGCCCAATATGACCCATACGAGAGACAAGAGTGCTTTTAAAAGAGCTACATACGTCATTTTGGTTTCTACATAAGAGGGGTTTTCCTTGGTTCACTTTCATAAGGAGTGCAAAATGAATGTCAGTGCGGTAAGCTCTTTCAAGTATGCTTGGACGATTTATCCTCGATGAGCTACGCCTCTGATCTATCAATGAAGAGATATATTTCAATTTGTTTAGATCCAAATTATATTTGTCATTCTAATTATAAGGGTTTTTATTACAGTCCTGCACTCTACGAAGTGGAAATCGAATCATTTAAGAGTCCAATTCCAATTCAAAATAAATAAAATCTTCAAAGAATTGACGAGAATCATTTGCATGTCTTTAGAAAGTAATATCGGTTTGCTACGGTGAGGCAGAAAATCAAATAATAATTCAGATATTTCGTGCAGCACTCTGAAATTGGATATACGGTATATTTTGTGAGAATTATTGGCATATACGAGACATCCGTATAGTCGGGATGCGTACGGGTAAAAAGAAAGAAGACTAAAATGATTGATTTCATGTCCAAGCTTGACTGGAAGAGTGATATAATGTCTATTTGTTGCGATGGATAGATTAAGATATATTAAGATTGATTGATCGATTGATTGATTGATTGATTGATTGATTGATTGATTCATTCATTCATTCATTCATTGGTCAATTAATTAATTAATCAATTGCATGGATGGGTGGATGGGTGAATGGATGGATTGGTTGATTGATTGATTTGAATTCATGATGCTGGCAAATAGTTTGTCCGTCCCATCAAGGGTGCGTTTAAAGGGAAAGTCCACCTTGATGACAACATGAGAGAAACATATTAATGAAAGTTTGGCGAAAATCCACCAAAGAATAACATACATGAAGCTTCAAAGTTTTAATTTTGTGACGTTACTGGCGGGCTGCTCTCCATATGTCATGTAATATAAATTCCATAAATTGCCATTTTTGAGGTTTCATGATGATTGAATGTTTTTGTTTTTGTTTTCCATAAAAGCATAGGCCTATATGAAATAATGTTTCTAATTATATATTGAATGCACGGTAAAATCATTTTCAATTTTCTGAAAAAATGACACTTTATGGAATTTGTATTGCATGACAAAATTAATGTGTGCTCGCACGTGACGTCACAGGTTTAAAACTTTAAACTCTGTTATTTTTGGATGGATCCATCCAAAAATAACTCTGTTATTTTTGGATGGATTTTCGCCAAACCTTCGTTATAGGTTTCTCTCATTTTTCGCTTTTTTTAAATCAACTTGACGTCGGGGTGGACTTTCCCTTTCAACGAAAAAATGCGGATATGAATAATGTGCAGTCTTAGTGTCGATGATAATTATGTACTACGTATTTTCATCATACAAAGTATGAAAATATCACTTTATAATGCGAAATGTTTTTTTCTTTTAAATTTGATAGGCATGATAAGTGTTATTTACCCAATTAATTACCAAAATGCGTGTTTTTTCGCGTTCAGAATGTGATTCTTAATGTGCAACACCATGTTTGTTTGGTCAGCAGAGGTTGGTAGCTCTGCAAATGTCGTTTTACGGGCGATGTAAGCGTGTCTCAGATTTACTGTAATGTAGTTCACGATGAATTATTAATGATACGATGAGACGATGACTTCATATTACGTCGCTCAGGGCAAAAATGCGCTCTTGAGAATGGTCATGTACAAAAAAGAGCAAACCACAAATGGAAAATGCTGTACTTTATCTCCAGACAAAGTGACGTGGCTGGATCAGTGTCGTTGGTGCCACTTTTGATCTGACTTGCACGTTCGTGGATGAACGTGATTTATTTCAACTTTGTATAATACCGATGAATTCTACTCATAAGGGGTATATGGTATTACATGCAATCCCGTTCACGAAAAACATGAGGCAAGCCTACTCAGAAAAGAATAAGGGATTGGGCGATGGGGTGTTGCAAAGGTAGTTTTGAAATTTACCCCTACACCTGCAAAACAGGGTATATTGAACAATATGAATACCGGAAAGTTTTGATTTTTTCAACACTCTTGGTGTTTAAAGCCATACTCTTGTGTTTGAAATAATTCGTTTGGTGTTAAAATAACCCCACGAATGTTAAAATCATACACCCCGTCTAGTATCCATATTTGCAACACACTTGGTGTTAAATTAAGCACGCCCAGTTTTTGTAGCGTACAAATATGGCATATGGCCCGATTTACATGTACGCATGCATGCCCTGCGAAATAAATGTATGTCTTTATATCTTCCCAATTTCCACCCGTTGGTATGCTAAGTAGCGATTAAACTCGTGTGGGTCTATTGAAAAATGCGTGTTAATAGTGAAATGGTCAAAAATCGTCTCCAACGTTGCGTTAAGGACAAACCCCCACGTCGATTCATGTACTGTGGCATGGAAACATGGCATGTATTTTCAGCATCATGTTTCATTTCTAGATATGTATTCACTTTTGTTGGATGATGCGATGGCTGGCTACATAAAACATCCAGGCGCAAATAAACGTGCGAATGCGTAAATGGACCTTTACGTTTCGTGTACGAAAAGTCCTGTCTGGGGGGGGGGGGGGGGGGGGGGGGGGGGGGGGGTTGGGGGGGGGGGGGGGGTTGAAAGGCTTTAATGACTCCAAAATGTGAGAAATTGTAGTCGCGTCGCAGTCCATTTGTCCGATATTGGCAGCATTTTATGGCCCAGCAGATGAAATCTGGAGGGAGCATTTGCGCCTGGCCCTGATGTCCGTCTGTCGTGCGTTTTTTCTGTTTGTCCATCTGTAAGTTTGTCTATCCAAAATATGTTAGACTAAAATGAAAATACGCTACATGTAAATTCAGTTTGAGATTTGGTTCCATATTGGGTATATTTAATTTTTTGTGTAGCGTAGATGACGTTTAAAAATACAGAAAAAAAAACTAAAATTAGTTTGATTTTTTTTTTTTTTTAGAAATAAGGCTTCCATAATGTTAGAATATTATGTAGTTTCCTTTAATGGCGGTTTAATGGTGTATAAATTATATACATAATACCTAGTTCTCCCACAATTCAATTTGAAACAATTAAAAAAAATTAGACTCGCGAAATTCGACTTCTTCGGTCGACCACATTTTCGGGGCTGTTCGTGCTGTACACCGTTATAACACACTTACAAAATGAGTCTCGCTGCTCAACTTAGAGAGTTCAAGAAGATAAAATCTGCGTCATACGATTTCATTTATGTTAGCGAAAGCAGTCTTGGAACACATTCGTATTGAAATTTTATAGCGATTGGATTTATAATTTTCACACCAATCAAAAGCGTTATCCATCAAATTTGTAAGTATAAGACACTGAAAACTCAGCCGTAGGTTATAGCGGTCTCTTTTTAAGGTGGGTACGTGTGGTGTACATAATTGATATCGCGTGTGTCTAGCAGTAATATCTGAGTGTCTAGCAGCTAAATATGCTGAGTTCTAGCAGTAATATACCGAGGACAGAGTCTAGCCTGCAATAATAACCGAGTGTCTAATCGGTAAATATACTGATGGCGTCTACAAGTAATATACCCCGGTCGAGCTTCTAGCTTTTCTGACAATTTCCCACTTGCACGATTTTTTAATACCGTTGGAGCGAATTATGATTTGATATATATAACAACGTCATTCTCGCATAGACCTCAACTACCGAGATACTCTCGTATTCTATCTCCAAACGGGTTAAGGCACTATTTAACTTTCCAATAAAGGCATAAATTCAATTAAACTGCAATACTGTTAACTGGGCATCGTATTACGCCATTTATCAAGCGACTCCATGTCTTTTACATAAGAGTATGTATTAATTTAGCAAGTATTCACAAATAAATATTATCATTGTCTTAAAAACAAATTGTATCTAAGCAACTGTATGTATGCCCTATATAATACTTTACGCATATTTGTATGAAATCATTATTTTGCGTACATGTAAATTTATGTGCATCTTGTTGAATTATTTGTAAAAGTCCAGCCTCTACGTAAAAAGCCAAATTATTAATTTAGCAATTACACACAGTCATTACGTAATTGGAACTTGATGTACAGAACATATTGCATATTCCTGTTTGAAAACGGTTATCCGGCGATCATACTAGATATCAATCCATGTCTATAAGGCGGACACGATGTAGTATTTACATATATCAAATACGAAGCTGCGGCAATTTCATATCAAGATAATCGAAGACATTGATTAGTGACTAAATTAGGCAACTAATTCGAGAAACAAGTATAAACACCGAAGTTTCCTGACTAAATTCCAAATGGATTTATCTATATTAAGACCTGTTCTTTCATCTTCATCAGATCTGATACTTTGTCGGTTGTCCGGCAATGAAGGCCCTAGCATAACTATGTTCCCGCAGAATGGCCTTAAGAGAATACACTAGTACTCGTTGATTACTTGCAGAACAACAACATTTTAACATCAAACTGCTTTCAAAACCTTCTGGTGAACAGATGGTATTCTAAAAATGTCAACTTATAGTACAGGAGAGAGTAGCTGGAAAACCAACAGAACCTTCGTTTTTGGACATATCTGCTTACACAAATCCGCCAGCTGCTGACCAAAGTACTAACATACGAAATCCTATATGTGGGACTTTTGGTAATTATTGCCATTACCACCCTGCAGCAACTGGAGGCCTACTCGCGAGGTATTCAAAACTGCATAATTCTTCAACTTTTTATTCATTGACTAGTGAATTAGTCCCACTATATATATGCAAATGTAAATTTAAACTCTCAGCTAACTGTGATATTCTCTTTGAACAGTAAAATTACCTCTAATTAAAATATTGCCTTGTTTGATATGCGCACAATTAAGGACGCGCGCGCTCGTAATTCATGTTCGTTTTATTATCTTAAACGCTTGCCCCTATTGCAAGGCAGTGCCGTAACACTGAACTCTATGCTACGTAGTAGTAGAGTTCAGTGTGGCGTAACAACAATCGAGGAGACCTGCGAACAGAATGCCGAACGAGGGTTCAGTTGGCTTAATTCGCTTTTCTTCGGGTGAATACGTGCACATAGGGAATTGGCACACAATTCGTGCGCGCTCGCGTGTTTTCCGAAAGCTGTACGGGGCATTCCAGCGAATACTAACCCGGAGTCGGGCCAGCGTCCCAAACCGCCACGACTTGCGACTTTACGGGTCGCCTTTACAGACTGACAGAAAGGATCTAAAAATATCTCACTAGCTAATGATTTTCGATGTGAAAAGAGCACCAATGGTTGTCCAGGTTAGAGGCAATTAAATTAAGCGCACTTCTGCTGAAACATTTTGCTAGGCCCTTATGCCCGGACAACCTACGCATTTACACCTTAAGGTGTTGTCATTAAGAGATGTAAGTGAGGAAAATGTATTCTTAATATCAAAACAAAACCTACGCGCACCATGGTAACAGTAAGTACTGACATTTAACACAATCCATCACGTGCATCCGATATAACGACCACATTTAATATAATTCATTCAACTTTATTAAACATACAAATAAATCAAAGGAACAGAATGTAAGAGAACAAAGAGAAAAAGCCCAGGTGTTAACTGAAAACACAGTAAACGCAGGGCATTATAAATAACACATAAATACATTAAAATCCACAGACAAAATTAATATTAATGTACATGTAACGGGCACGGCTTCCCTCTATTGCACATTACGTAATTATTGATAAACATGGTAAGGATATGCAGGCGGGCTCCGCTGACGTACGAAGCGAGGGCGGGGGGGGGCGGCACGCGATCCTTTCGTTTTTGTTTTGTGTATTTTTTTTTTGTCTTAAAAACAAAAAAGAGCCAGTGCTCCCCGATATGCGCCCGCGAGCACCGCTCCGCAAGTATAATTTTTATCATAATTAGTTATTGTTTAAAAAAAAAAAAGAGGCCTCAATTTATGAGCTGTTGGTGCATGTACTGAAAACAAACGGAGAAGCTCACTTGTTATATGTGCACACAAACACGAAAATGATATTTTCAACATTTCAAAAGGGCCAGGACTGGCCACAAGTTTACAACACTTCTCGTACATGTAATATCTACCCTTTTTGCCAGCTGTAATTCACACATTATAAATTTTAAAGTGTTCAAGAATTCAAGGCAGGCCTTATAAGGTCGAAGCAACATTTGGGAAAAGTGTAGGTCACTCCTCTGCCCCTTTTTCAAATGTTGAAATAGCATTTAGCGTTTTTTAGAGTGTGGGGGGTATGAAAAAAGCCATTTGTGAACTGGTTGTGTTGCATGTATTGAAAGCAAAGATAGTTTATTTGGAGAACGTGAGTGCGATGGTTAGCGGTAGGTCCTGGGGTCGAATCTCGGGACACCTCAATGTTCACAATATCCACCCATTGATTCCTGATCAGTATGCAAAAATTATTTATCCTCTCT
>JZLH01S0330187.1:4730-24376 GCA_001188425.1 Eucidaris tribuloides | reverse complement strand
TGTATGAAAAAAGGCCATTTGTGAACTGTTGTGTGCATGTATTGAAAGCAAAGATAGTTTATTTGGTAGAACGTGAGTCCATGTTAGCGGTAGGTCCTGGGGTCGAATCTCGGGACACCTCAATGTTCACACATATCCACCCATTGATTCCTGATCAGTATGCAAATATTTGAAGATAGATTTTTGTTTCCAGTAAACTGAGCTTTGTGGCCTCTTTCCTCTTTCCTCTTTCTTCCATGTCTTAGTACATAACCTTTTTTTCCTGTTTGAGACCTCTTTTTGTTCATCAATATACCACCTCATTAAAACGTAAGGCACTTTATCCCCATTACCCCGTCCCTCAGATAGGACGTAAAGCCGGGCGTCCCGATTTGAGACTGAAACACCTCATCACGTAAAAGAATCCACACTTCATCGAAAAGAGAAGGGTGAAAACCTGGTGTGCTGGCCCTGCAATGTATCAAGTAACTCACAGCTACTGGCTCCTTCTATGGCGCTGTATAGCTGCTGCCTTGCTGAAGGATACATGGTCTAATATTCAAGCTCTATGAAACAAATAAATGTAGAACGTTATAGAAATGATTATATTGTATGGTATCATAATGTATCCTCTTTCTCTTTGTTCGTCTCATATACTCTCGTCTATCCCATAGCCACAACAACGGTCACAGATTCGATCAGCAGTCTGCAGCTTTTTGTTTCCGAGGACTCCTTACTTTCCGACGAAGCCTTACTAGAATGGACCTTAACAACAATTAACCCCTCGCCCCAACAAGTGACCAACTATCACATCACATACCAGATTGAGGGACGAAACTCCAAAACCATCATAACGGTGGATAGTTCGTTCACCTCGGAGACGCTGAGGAACTTAGAGGCGGACATGCCGTATAGAGCGTTCGTCAAGGTGGTCTTTAACAGCACAGAGGTACCTTCGCTCACGAGCAACATGGTGCAATTCACGACACCCAAGCAAGGTTTGTAACGCCTTAAAGTGGGTAGGAACCTAGACATCCTCTTTCAGTCAGAGGATACACAACAACAAAATGAAAGAAAATTGTTAAAGTTTGAGCAAATTTTGTTGAACTGTTACCGATATATGATTGTTCAAAGTTTATCAAATCCTTATTATGGATGATCTTTAAATAGGCAACTCTACACGTTTTGGATGATTATGAAAGACAGTGTAGAGAACGTTCCATTGGTTTTGTACACAAATGTCCACTTATTCTCATTTTTTGATGAAAAATCTTTCTTTTGCCTGAGGTCCAGCTATGCCCCAGCAAGAAATGATTCTATATGCTTTTCTGAAACCAAAATTGGTTACCTTCTCATGTGGCATTTCAGACAAGTACACATTTTTGAAGAAAAAAATGTGTATAAATCCAGCAGTAAGTTCTCTAAACTTTCATCTCAAAACGTAGGAGAATTGCCAATTTACGAATCCTCCCTAGTAAGGATTAATAATCTTTGAACATTCATAACTCTTGAACGGGTTATCCAAATTTGCTCAAACTTTCAAATGTTGACTTTTTCATGTTCGCTATTCTCTGAATGCAGATAGATGTCTGGGTTTGATTAACTTTAAATCATGGGAAAAAGGAGGATGTGGTGAAAAGAAACTAAATTATGCAAGGGAGGCATACTAATTCATACTTGCTGTAGTCGTAATAGTGCCCGTGATGTTTGGTAGCTGGTTTAGTTGTAGACGCTTAGTACGAGAACGCTGTACAAATTCTAAAGCTTTGTCGCTCTTTTGGCTTCGAATGTGTACCGAATAAGCCAGTTCAGAGTCGCCATTCGCACATATGCAGATATATAAATATCATCAGTACCAACTTTTGAAAAGTACTGTTGTGACCAACACTAGATAAGTCTTCGTGTAAGGTACATTATAAATATTCGTGTACGCAATCGACGTACATGGAAATATATAACTGTGTAGATATTCATTTTAATACATTTATCAGTATCATTTACATACGTAGTTCTGCATCAGTATTTTACGGTTACACTCAAATCCCGCACTAAACGTCCCTTCTATTCTTCAAACATCTGTGGTTTCATTGGTGTCATTGACATCATTACTACATCTGAACTGGCTTATGAGACCGTTTATCCCTGATGAGACGATACTTCCCTAAACCGGGAATGGCGTCGGGGTGTGGGCTTATTAATATTGAAATAATTAATAGTACTAGGTGTTAAGAATAAAATTGGTTAATTTTGATATGTAATAACACAAAAACTATACACCAGATAATACTGGCATGAGTTTCAGTTATAGCTGAAGAGTGGACTTTTTGTTGGAGGTGGTTTCAATACGATATCAATAATCAGTTTTATGTAATTCATGCTTATTTAAAAAATTAGAGTTCAGATTTTGCTCAAAATCCAACCCCCTGTACAAAATTGAGACTGCACAGAAATCAAATGGTGTGTGTGAGAGTGTGTGCCTTGTCCACACACAATAGCAACAGACAATGGCTGTGGATAGTGAATAGTCTACCAGTCGCTAGGCTACTAATGAATATTAATAAAGTAACCTGGACGTAATGAAACTGGCATACCAAAGTTTCCAACGTGTGCTATTCCAGCCATTGTCCATTGCTTGAATGCTATTGGGTGGGGACTACACACACACTCTCACACACACCATTTGATTTCTGTGCAGTCTCAATTTTGGGACTTGATATTGAGCAAAATCTGAGCTCTAACATTTTAAATAAGCATGAATTACATAAAACTGATTATTGATATCGTATTGAAACCACCTCCAACAAAAATGTTCACTCTGCAGCTATAACTCATACCAGTATTATCTGGTGTATAGTTTTTTTGTTATTACATATACAAAATAACCAATTTTACTGTTAACACCTAGTATAATGATATTATAAATGGTCACCGCTACCTCAGTAACAGTAATTGCATTAACAAGTTGCTTTGTAATGGGGTGATGGGTTGAGAATTTCACTAGAAAATTGGAATTTAAATGGCTTATACAATGTGGCATCGTGGGTTTAGAAATATCGATACACCATTATGTTCATTTTGCCCGGAAACAATATTTAAAGGTAAATGACACGATTGGGGGTAGTCCTCAACTCGGGCTGAAACTACTCTAGAATCAAGTAAACTATGCAAGGATTCTCCTGTGAAAATTTTGTAGTCAAACGTTGACTCATTCTAAAATAAACAATGTAAATATCACTCGTAGCACGGAAACCTGCTGTGTGGCTTTCTATGGGGCTTATTTTCATCGTACCCGGATAAAATTAAAATACTCCTATGTTTATGCTTGATTCTCCGTAAGTAAACAAATTACAGACAAATCCTCCTAGGTGGGAGATCCACTCCTGCTAGTGCATAGTTGGTACATATTTCACTCATTTGGTTCTTGAGGCATTTTCAAGTGTTCCCAATCATGTCACTAACCTTTAACCGTGGTGTATTTATTTCTCCCATGTATGTGCTAATTACTCAAATATCTTGTATCCATTGATCTAATAACGGCAATATTTCATTACTATCATAATCCTTCACGTAACATGTTTAACCCTTAGCCTATCGCCACGCCCCGATGGGACCCAAAGAATTTGTGATCCTCTTCACAATCTTTGCTCTCTGGGGACTTGCCATGCTCCGATTCTTCTGCACGTGGAACAAGAAAATGAACTTACGGGTGACGAAGGACTCGATACGAGCACGGGACGCCTCCCCGACGCATCGCCACCTCGAGGCCTACAAATCGAACCTCCATAAAAAGGCCAAGGCCAAATCATCCCGCAACTTACATTCCGCACAGCAGCAACCACTGATGGCCAGCACGTCGAGAGGAACCCGAGAGCTAGGGGCGTCGTTTAAAAGTTTCAAAACCCGAGCCGCAAACTTATCGAGGAAAGGGAGGTACATGTACAGCAAAGCTTCGCAATCGTCGACACCGACCCGCGCCAGCAGCTCGCTCGAATACCAAGACGACGCCCGTCCCACGACCTCCATGCCGACCGAGCCCCCTCCACGTTCCCCTACCCAGTCCCGTGCCCAGTCCCACTCGGCGACAGCTCTCGCTGCGGCTTCTGCCATAGCTGTTCCTGTCCATGTGTCGTATGACTTGGCTGGTGGAGGGTCAACCACTACTTCTTCTTCGTCGCCGCCGACAAGTCCTCAGCCGTCCCCCTCCCGGCCAATCTGTTATAGAGACATGGTATGAGGTTTGCCTTCCTTGCTTGCTCGGTTTGTTGTTGTTTTGGGAATGCTCTCTCTTTTTGCACTGGTCGCATGGCGTTGTGGTTTCGTCTACGTGAGATGATAAGATAGAGTTTTGATGATGTGTTTGGTGACTGGTCTTTGGCATGTTTATTTGTCTTTTCCCACTTGCTTGTGTTTGATGTTCTTTTATGTCATGTATAGGAAAACAAAACATTAACATATTGTTTTTTATCACTTCTGAACAAAATACAAAGTAAATTAGAATCGGCATTTGTACAATATTCTCTAAGTCATTATATTTTGCCTTATCTGAAAAAAATCTTCGGCGAGCTATTATTTGACGTTGCGTGGGGGAGGGAGGGTGGCAAGAGGCAGAGAAGAGTAATGGTCTACAACGTTGTAAGAATTTCAATGCCGGTTTTCTTTTCGGCGTTATTAAACATATTAATATTAAGGCACTGTTACATGTTCCAGTTAAGAACTCTGACTAATATTCCCCCTGCTAGCTAGTGCTTGATACGGTCTAAAATGAAAGCCCTGAAAAAATTGCAGTGTAAAACATCATTGAAGTTGAAGTGAAAATCATTGAGGGAGCATTTCAGCTTTTCTCCATAGAGTGCTGCGTCGCAGAATTTCCTATCGGCTGATATAAAATTAATGTGCCAATTTGTATCTGCACATATTGTACTAGTGACAGCATAACTATCAAAACTTGTGTGTTCTAGGGTGTTTATTTATCCATTCAAACACTGTCAGATATGTCAGATGGCAAAGTTCGGCAATTTTTTAAACGGGTCTTCCACAGTGTTATATAATGTCTTTAAGTAGAAGTGTCATTGATAAAATGAGTCTTTTTTGTGTGTTTAGCGTGTTTAGTTAATCCATTATTTTAAATTTTATATTCTTAAAGACCAGCAATTCTGATCGTACTAGCAATCATTACTGGTTAGTGGGTGAAATTTCCACATGATTTGTAACCTGACTGATATTGTCAATGCTTTAATCTGTATTGCTATTTGGTTTTTATATTTGTGGTGTTTTTCTTTGTTGTTCTTTTTCCCTTTTTCTTCTGATTTTCTATTGGATCTTATAATTATCATGATAGTGCAATTATTCAAGTTTAAGATTTTATATTTGTTCATTGTTATAAATCACGGTGGCTATTATTACCTAATCATGAGTTCCTCTAAGACATAGACCAATTATAATGGTTCCATGTCTGAGAGCAACCAAAAAAATGCACTGACTAAAAATAAAGTATAATTTATCAATTTAAATCTTCTGTCGCACACATAATGTTAAGTTTATATTGTTTCGTTTTGATGTTCAATGCACGTTGTATGTATTTTTATGGGTGGTTTTATTGCGTTTGTTTAAGAAAAGGCACGCGATTAAAAGTCGGTGACCCAACATTATGTACCTGGACTGTCGGTGTGTTTCCGTGTTTCCGTATTTCTCTGATTATACCCCAGACTCCTGCTATGAAACCTTACCCTCCCTCCCATATTGCCGTAAACTTTATTCATCATCAAGTACGGAACGAGTTGAAAAGCAGAATGTCAATATTTCAACGATGGTGGCGTTATTCACCGAAATGACTGAAGAACGAGATGTCCAGCTGCAACTCCTCATGTTGATGATAATATTGCGGCTGATTTTTGTATCACTGTTGATTATACGAACAACTCTGTGCTGGAGAAAGAAACTTACTGTATTTTAAAGGCACGATTTAACAATGTTTGCAATTCGCAACACTACTAGTGTCTCTGATAAGGTTTAACAAATGAAGCCCTGCCAACATTACAGTTCAAAACAATTATGAAGTGTTTGTAAAAAGTGAAAATGTATAAATGACCATTCCAGTTTTTTTCCCATTAACCGCTTTAATTCATTTGCCGATATTTATTTGCACATTTTGGGGGGCTAGTGACACCATTACTGTTTCAAGTTTTGGGTTATAATGTGTTTGTGCACGCAAACGGGTTATCATGCAGAACAGATATAAAAGTCTGTACCGTTTTTTTTTTTTTTTTTTTTTTTAACTTGAGGCTTCCAGAATGTTAACTCATGCCTTTAAAATATCAACACATGATATCTTCGAGAAGCTGTACAGTCATATTCTCGGGAGCTGTAAATCCTGAAGTAATTTGGCATGTTTGTATGTAACACATGCACGCACGTAAACACACAGTCGCACGTTGCCTAAGGTATCTTGTACCTTTATAACCTTTGTTTTTTTTGTCGACTGTTTATATAATGCACGAATTTTATCAACACTTTGTTATCATTTTGAATTATTCTAAATTGCTCTCCTTTTTCACTTTTTTTTATTGAGTTTATAATTCATGTCACATACATGTATGTTATTCTTACCCTAGTTCTTGTCAATATTATTATTATTACTATGATATTCAACCTGTTATCCTTGTTATTATTGTTGTTTGTTTCTTATTTGCATTCTCTTAAATAGTAGAAGTGCATTAGTAGAAGTAGTAGTACTAGTAGTAGTAGTAGTAGTAGCAGTAGTAGTAGTAGTAGTAGTAGTAGTAGTAGTAGTAGTAGAAGTAGTAGTACTACTGCTAGTACTGTATAGTACTAGAAGCAGTAGTAGTAATAGTAGAAGTAGTACATGCGGTAATAACAGTAGCAGCAGTAGTAGTAGTAGTAGTAGTAGTAGTAGTAGTAGTAGTAGTAGAAGTAATAGTAGTAGTAGTAGTATAATTAGTAAATTATTTTGTTCCGGACACCATGAACATAACCAAGCTTATTAAACGTGTTTCTATAATTGTAAATAATAGCATACAACAATGTTATTTCGAAAAAATAACCGAATTATAGTAGCATTATTTTATATCCTTTCTTATAATGTGCTGACCATTTAGTGTGTAAAATGCAGATGTATACATGTGACAGTATTTTCACTTAGTACTTATCTCGTCACTAATGTCCAATTTTAAAATATCAATAATATCGACACTTCTGACCACGAAAGGTGAGTTTCCACAATGTGCTGCTCACAGCTGATCACTAATTCTGTTAAGTTTGTTTATTTTCTGTATTTTCCGTTGATTTTGTGTTTTGGATGGTGTTCCACCATTATTACCAAAACGCGTGGAGAACAGAGGTAAAATTGGGAAAATCCCCGGAGCTAGTATTTCGTGGTCATGGTATGCAATACGCCTATTACATGTGTAAAATAGTCATTTAGTGTTGCCGATTTAAGGCAGTGGATCTCATTTGCAAACATCCCGGGAGACCAGGAAAAGATAACCCATGCCCTTAGGCTATTGATGAAGGGTATGTCTGTGAAATACGGGGGTCAGTTATTGCGTAGAATTTGAAAAATGCGAAAGAAAAACAATAATAGCCGTTTAGTGTACGTTCTATGGCAGAAGTTTTTTCCTCGCGAGAAAAAATTCAAATCAGAGTCTAACGGTCACTATAATTCCACTAAAACTGAGTTTGTAGCTCCTATACAGTGTGTCCCAGAAAAAAAGGAAACCGAGATTGATGAAGATATTTCAATATCTTAAAAACAAGTATGAAAAATAAGTTGTACATGGTTGGAAAGCATATTTTCTCTTCTTTCATTTGATACCGGTCACAGAGATTCTCATTCATGCACGGCTGAGCAAAGACAATAAGAAGGGACACAGGTATAAAATCATTTGCACGAGCAAATTTGAAATTCAAACTTTCATGCTTGAATATATTCTGAGTATTTCCGACATTGAAGGGCACCATTGAAAAGCTGATTTTATCTTCTTTCATATGATACCACATTTGTGACAAATTAGCGTTGCATCAGTGAGAAAAGGCAATTTGAAATGATGCTTACTTTCAGACATGTTCCAAAATGCATTCATTAACAGTTTTCTGGAATTGGCAGCCAGCAAGCAATAAATTACCCTTGCGAACAGGACTCGGAGCTTATTGTTGTGTCCGGGGCAAGATATGATGTGAAGTCAGCCATGCGTGATCCTTATTGTTCTGCTCGCCTCTCGTTCTTAAAATTTATTCACTTAAAAAATCACGCTAAAACAAGCATTTTTTAATTTTACTTGTTCTCCGGCAAACATAATTTATTTTTTACGCCCGAGGTGTCATATAAAAGAGAAAATTCTGAATTTTTACGTCATGTTTTTATTTTTCAAAAACAATTACATTTTTTACCATGAAAATGGACTCAAAGATGGAATATGCGCGTGCAAATGAAATTTTGGTAGCACCAATATCCATTGTTTTAGTTCAATTATGCATGAACGATTGATAAAAAGTAATGTATCAAATGAAAGAAAAGGAACAGAGCTTTACAATCATACCTAATTTATTGAAGAAACTATTCATTATGATAGAATATTTTTGCGATGAAATCCGGTTTCCTTTTTTCTGGGACACACTGTATTGTGCCAAAGGTTCCCAGATGGCATTTTCTTCTAAATGCCATTGTATTTACACAATGTTAATTTTTAGGCATGCAAAAGAGATCCACTGTCTTTAAGTTACTTTCCATTATTAGGCCTAAATGTAATCATTTATTTTATTGCAGAAGTCACTTCTATTCATGCAATTATGACACATTATTTAATAAATAAGCAAAACGAATTTAATGAACAAATAGATTAATAGACAGATAGATTACATACATACACAAGGACATGCCAAAAATGATCAAAATAGCCAATACTCTCTAAAAGGGGAGTGATTTTTCAAAAAGTTAAAAGGCAAATTAAGAGTTATACTCTTTTCACTCTGTATAAAATTCACTTATTAACCCGTTGAAGCCGGTTTAATTTGCTTTAACGTTCATTTTCTAAAGACCTTGGGACGAGATATCCCGTGTCTAGAGTTTAACGGGTTAAAGAGTGAAATTCCCCCCTCGTTCTATTTTAAGATAGTGAAATGATGTAGATGAGTAAACTTACAACGATGTGGTTCTATTGATTTCCCACAGACTCGCTTCCATTTAAGGATCGACCCGGCCTGCTGAAGAGCGTCGTTACCTTGTTCATGATGTTCAGTATCTGGTTCGTCGTTATTCTGCTGTTCTGGAGGCAGTGGCGAATCATTCGACAGCTCGAACCGACGCCGCCTCGGCTGGGATACCGCGCCCACTACACACCGCAAAACATGGGCCGCGTCACCGTGGTGGATAACCCGAAAGACAGTGTCATCTACTGAGGGCGCTTTCCACAATCGTGCAAACGTCTGCACGCACAGGCCTTGCGTCTGGACCTCGCGGTGGTTTCTGATTGGTGGGATTGTTATAAGTGACCGGGTTTACCGGCTGACATCTTCGACACTCGTGTCGACGTGTGTGACGTCATAAGAGATGGAGTCTTTGTTCCCTCCTTTTTGCCGAGAGTGGCATGACTGCAAAGCTCTGTAAATGATTCAACGTCACATAGTTAGCCACAGAATAAGTCTCACTTCCAAACCATGCGACTCACTCACTCTGCGTCAGTTTTGGAGTAAATCAAGACATTAGACTTAGCCAAGGCAGTTGACTGAATATAATATAGTTTCATTATCAATATAAGATGGGTTCATCTAAACATCTGTATGCCAAACTATACCACATACTGTCATCTATTTTGGAGATATTCATGTAAGGAAGGAGTATACAGTATTTATCAATGTCCGATGGATATTTACATATTTTCAGTAATTTTTTTTTCAAATAATTGTTATAAATCTAAGTAACTTACATGAAATGAAAACAGAATACAATTACCAGACTTAGTGATTTTATAACATATTTTGAACGTGTTTTATTAACGTGTTATCAAAATCATGATCAATTGGTTAATTGCATTAGTAAAGAGGGACAACAATTTTCTTACCCCGAAAAAAACTTTCCAACATCTGTCTGATAACGTTGCATTCGCAGAATATGTTGATGAATTATTGATAACACAGGAATCATTGTATTTTTTCTACCATGCCATGTTGAATCTGAGTTAATTATAATGCATGTGTTTATTGAGAATTTAGTAGCACTTTTTTGATATGTTTAAGCGGAATGAGTCGAAAGTATACATTGCCAGTTAAGAGGTTCTGCGTTTTATCAGAGCTCTTTGTTTCAGTTAATTCACCCTTTGTAATGCTGTAATTCTACAATGATGCTGTGCGTATACAGACAGGCTAGTATGAGAAAAAAATTCTTCGTAACCCTATGCCCATAGGGGTTTACAAAATTAATGGAAGTAATGTTGAAAAAGGTATATTATTGCCGATGTATATGTACAGTCAAACACTGTTATTTTCTATTTTAGTTAAATGACAAAATTCATCACGTGTATTTTGAATTCAAAATGCACAATAAATATTGGCTACTTATTGAAATATTCACGTTGATTTAACAACTATTGAATTTTGCACTATTGTGGCATTTTTCTGTATCCCCTTTAGAAGTAACATAACAAACATTGATTTGCCTTGTTGATTTATTTTCGGAATATTGGCGAATCTTTTTTTTTTTTAAGAGTTGAGTGATCGCAAAATCTTTCAAAACGAACAGTGAAAACAGGTCATGAAAGAGGGGAGTTGTAACAAGTAAAAATTATTTTGACATAATGATGTAATCTGGTAAATATTGATATGATAATATCATGTCTTCCTCATTGTATCTATAGGACATTGTATTTTTGTGTATTAAAATTAGAAACGGTTGTTTGATTGCGATGGCAATTGCTGTAAAAAGAAAAATCTAGTATCAGAGTACGCTATGTTAACATGCAATTTGAAACGCAATCTTCTTCAATATCACAGATTTCACCACAAAACTGACGCATGACTTCGAATAGCCTGTTTCACAGGCGTTATTCATTTTTTTCTCCTTACTCAATCAAACTAGTATGTCTAGTAATAAGACTAGGCACTGTTAGAATATGCTGCTCGGTCTGGACCCTTCGGGCCCAGGCGGCAACGAGTAGGGTCTGTGAATCAGACTAGACTTTGAATTGTAATACCATACCTAACGAGTCGAATCAAAGACATTTAGTATTCAAAATTGTGTGTAGTTGCATTCAGTATTAGAATCATATTACGATTTTGCATGTATAAGGAAAAAAAATCAGTCAAACTTTGTGAATAAGAACAAGGCATTGTATCAAATCTGTGTTGAAGTCACAAGCTGATGATTACATGACTATATTTTGTCCTTGCCTTCTAGCTAGCGGTTTAATATGGTTAATTGTAGTTACAATTACAACAAAATAGACACTTCTGTTATGTTATAACCCCCATTTCAAGCCCATTCTCAGAAAAGATTGTAATTAAAGTACGTACGAGCTTGGCATCTGAATTTAGGATGAAATGTAATTACTGCTTAATGCATGTATCGGATTGTCTTTCTTTGACATATTTACCTCTGATAGAATGTTACCAATAGATATATTGTGAATGTCTTTCCGTTCACCAAACTCTCAACGACTAGAGAATACCGACGTGTGACGTCACGCTGGTCGAGAAATATGTGCGGACAATAGCGGAACCAGGTGCATCGCATCGCAGCTAGTCGTTTGAACTGAGTTATGGTTTGGGTACGGTCCCCACATACAGTCATGGACAAAAGTTTGAAATAATATTTTTCTACCAAATGCAGTGTTCAATCATATCAGGAAAGGGTTTCTTCTCCTGAAGTAGAGACGGGGGGTTCAGGTTGTGGGCGGCCACCCCCTAGTTTATTATTAAAATGGCGGGAAGTTTACTGTTTTTCGAAAATATCGCCCTCCTATTGTTGTTGATTTTCCTAGTAAAAACAAATAAATAAAATAAAAAAAGGCTGGGAAATGCTTTTTCTCGTCGTCGGCCCCCCTGCCCCCGCTTGTCGGACACTGTTCGGCTTGCATTTTGGCAAGTAAAAAAAATTCCCCCTTTTTTCGCCCCTCCTGAAATTTTACCCTGGTGTCGCCCCTGAGTCAAGCTCATTTTAACTTAGTAATGATATATTCTGCATGGGTAATTGATCAATATTCGTAAGAAATCTGCACTTTAAAACAGGGCTACGTAAAGAAATAAACATATTCCAAACTTTTGTCCAGGACTGTATTTCCGAATCAGTTTGACGTCATCACTTCTGCTCTGTGTCCCCTTGGACAGATACATTCCTTGATACGTATTGACCATAGATGAAATTTGAATATATGTGAACAAAATGAAAACCACGTTTCACCTGGGGCCTGTTTCATAAAGGAGTTCGTAAAGCATGACTTTACGAATGACTCAGATATAAAGTGCCAAGTAAAACGCCAACAGTTTTTCATGCCATTTTTAAGAAAGTATGATTAATGGCAATTAGACTTTGCTTAAAGATAGAGTTTACATTGAAATGGATGTTTACAGTAAGAATTCTAATCTATGTTAGCATATTTGAACATTTGCAGATGTGATTTCAGTAGTTTGAGAATCACATTTGGCTAGCCATATTCAGAGTCATTCGTAAAGTCATGCGTAACTTACGAACAGTTTTATGGAAACAGGCCCCCGAACTGTTAATCCATACTAGTCAATAATACCCTTCAAAGAAGTGCTTTAACCATTCACGATCTCGTTATCAATCTGTGCATTATTTGAAGAACTATGACCTTGTAGTTATTTGTAAATACAGGTGCCTATACCAGTCGTTTTATGAGAAAAAAATGAACTAGAATGTTTTTGCTCGGGAATTGATTATGAAGTTTTAAAGACAGTGATATTTTATCTGTAAATTATGAAATTGTATATATTTGTAAATATTTCTTTCCAATGCACATTGATGTGCGAGAGTTCTATACGTGTGTCTCTTTAAAGTGGACGTTGCATGAAGACTTCCAAAAGTATTTATTGCTTCTTTATCACTGCGCCAGGAAACACATTTCTTTCAAGGAAACATTCCCACAAAAATAAATTTACAACTTATTGAGTTGTAAAAAAAAAAAAAAACAATTAATGAGTATGTATTATGGGCTAAGTGTGTGAAAATCATCTGACAGTTATAGTAGCCTAGCTCATGGATTACATGGGCGTGACTTTAAACAGGTGCAAACTTAATGAAATTATACAAACCTAATTGAGGAACTTCAAAAGTGAAGTACAATAACGCTTTATGGTTGGGCCCTTACTTTTTTGTTAGGATGGGGGGGGGGGGATTGGTTCAAGTTTTGATTTATTGGTTCATTTTCAGTGCTGGGGTTGAGTCCACTACAAATTGAGCTCGAGTCTGCACTCTACAACAACGTCCATTTTTAAAGCTGTTTTTATAATGTATTGTCCATGTCGTAAACAATGCTTTACCGGCTGCAAGCCGAAATATTAAAGTCCAACATTGATGACTATTTTAAGCACAAAAAACAGTTGTTACAGATTATAATGGATGTATTTATAGATAGACATAATTATAAATCAATGGAAAAGGTTCGTTAATTAGTCATTAGGAGGGTTTTGATGCTGATCAGAACACTTAAAATGCTCATTGTTTTGAATCAGAACGATGCCCCAAAAACAAACGGACTGGCTATATAAGCACTGATGTTACAAAAGTATGTTGACGTATAATATCATGCACATTTATACGCCAACAATGGCTGCAGTTCACGTTAGCAAAACAAAGATACACTCTCCACGCAAAAGCATATTGTTGTCACAGTTTTTTATTAAGTTCTTCAGGACCAAATATGAATCGTTTGTATTTTGAATTGTGTTTGTAGGTAGGTAAGGAGAATGTTGGTACTCCAATATAGGATTAGTTTGTAAATAATCTATACACTAAACATAAATTAAGTTCTCCTTTAAAATCATACTTATTTAAGCGAAATGATTTTTGGCATATGAATAAATTTGGCAGGATTGTTCTCTGCACATCATTGACTATTTCTGTGTGAAATGTGATTGATGCGTCAACATGCATGAGTGAGCACGTAATAAAGGCAAAAATGTCACTTTTCAAAAGTCACAAGGATGGATTTGTGATGCAGGATTTTGACAAATTCTGTTTCTGTTGAATGGTTAAGAGCTATTTATGTTAATCAGCTATATCGTTTGACCCCCTCACAATTCTTTTGGCACTTTTCGCATATTTACGCTTCAGTGAGCTCAATTTAACATTTTCCATCCATCCTCAATTTTGAAATTGTAAAATCCATTAAGTTTATTGAAAAAATTGAAATCCGATATTTTTCAGCAAAGTGTATCTTTACACGTTGTATGAACATAAGAGGTAGTAACCATGTCAGGGTTCAGTGAGCACACTTTATAAATAAAGCAAAAAATACCATTATTTACCATTTTTTTGGCATAAGAGATGACTCCGTGACTTTTGAAAAGCGACATTTTTGCGTTTAATTCATGCTCACTCATGTATGGCTTGACGGATTAATCTTATTTTCACACAAAGGTTAGTCAAGGAGTGTGGAAATGTTTCAGTCAAGTTATTTTGCTAAAACTTATTTCATTAAAAAGTTATGGTATTTTAAACAAGGGGGAACTTACTTTTTGTGTAGTGTTTAGTTGCGTGGGTAGTTTGCAAGTTGCTACACTGCACAAAGAAGGTGTTAAATGCAACACCAAGCTGGAGTTAAATTTCCAGTGTTCATTTATGGTGTGCACATTTACACCCGTGGGTATCACTTCAAAACCTAAAACTTTTTTAGGGGGTTCAGTAGTGCCTGTTAATTCTTGTTGATGTTTAACTTCAACATGAAGAATAAGAACTTTCCGCTAACATAGCTAACTACTTGATGTTGGAAAAACAATTGTGGAAAAATTGACACCAACGTAACACCGCTCCAACTTCAATAGAGAACCACACCGACAGGTGCTGAAACTATTGTTGAATTAACACCAGCGCAGCGTCAAAAATAACACTAGCTGCGGTGCCAAATTAACACCAGGTGCCAGATAATTACTTTTCTACATCATCACAGTTTAGTTTCAACACCTCTCGGTCTTCTATTGAACATGTTGAACAAGTTGGAGCTAGTAGTGTTACATTAAACATCCGTGGTGTGAAATCTAACACCGTTATTTTTGCAGTGTACTAGCATGCTTCTGTAATTCGTCCACTTGAGATCAATTCTTAAAGTTGTAATTAATGCTGTGATTAAATTGTTTGCATGTTGTAATCACGTTAACCTATACGGCATATTATGTGCATTTGTGCTTGTATATACTCTCACACTAGTTGGTGAGGGAGAGTTTAATAAATTTCTCTAACTGTTGGTAGTATGAGATTTAAAATATTGTCGGTTTTTTTCTACATAAAATAATGGCGTTCAGTTTGTTTGGCAAAATAAAATCTCACGGGAAAAAGATGATAGTTGTCCACGTACAATCAGGTGTTGAAATATGATCTTTGTAAATTTGAAATAACTCAACCATAATGGTCCCAATTCACATACATCGTAAATATCATTTTTTTAAATGAAACACAGCTTGTTTCAAAACAGATCTGTCAACTATTATGGAGACTTGCAATATGTGACATATTATATTATGTTCAGCGAGTATTCTCGCTTTTTCAAGGATTAATAAAAGTATTTTTACAGAGCTTCATTTTCAAGACCTTATCAGAGACAATAGTAGCTCAGATTTCGTAAACTAGATACATACGATGCCTTCATAAATTCCCTGATATGGGCGACAGAAGTGGAATGGAATGACCACACCTCACATCAAGAAGTTTCTAAACCAAAGAATGAAAAACAGAAGTGACACAATGGTGTTTTTTCCTGCAAACGAAATATTTTTTTTCTGTCCAAACGTGTTTTAAATACATGTACCAAAGAAATCGACGGGGTGATGAAACAGGCGTGTTTATGCCAAATAGGCGATAGATCATACTGTCAAAAAAACGGTGTCAAAAACAACATCAATCGGTGATGTGACAGGACCGCACCCTCGGGTGTAAAAATATTCCATGGAGTTTGCATAAACACCAAATATTGTTAGTATAACAAACAGAATGTGCTACAGTAACACTAATTGGTGTTAAACAAACACCATGAATTTAACACCGGTGTAAAATGCTTGGTGCGGTCCTCTCACAACACCGACTGGTGTAATTTTAACACCACTATTTTTGCAGTGCATGTGGTCAATGCATTCATTTGTCGCCACTTCTAGTGATACAAAACAACATGTCATTGTTTATACTCAAACTTAATTAAGATTAAAAAAAAACTATTGAAAAACTGCGCGGCATGAATATTGATTACATTTACTGTTATTAATTGTTAAAATCATAATTGTTAGAATTACTGTACTGGAAACTTGAATTAGTATCGTGGATGTAACTGTTACAAGGAAATTGAAAAACAAAACACATAACGTTTTTGATGCTTCCATTGTGCGAGTTGACAGTAGTGTATGGAAAATCATGTAAATGCTTGAAAGAATCAAAAAGTAGTGTATGTATTGAATCATCAAACATTCTCAATCTATTCAGACAATGTAACAATGAAGCAGTATCTTATCAAAACAGCATTGGCGGTGATCCCGTGGGAGGGGGGACGTTACCCCCCCCCTCAAATTTTTCTAGGGGGTCGTCCCCCTCGATTTTTAAAACTTATTTTAAAACTTATTATATCATTTTTTGATTTTGTTGGTATTTCTTACAGATTTTATAATCGGCAATCAGACAAAGGATGAATGTGATAAAATTATGGTGGTGAGGGGGATTTTGAAGTCACAATTTCCACTATTCAACAATATGTATGTATCCTCGGGACGTTTTCCCCCACGCGAGGGCATTTTTATTTTGCCTTCGGTGTGTTCGTCCTCCCCCCTACCCCTCCCCCCCCCCACCACTCGTCACATGAAATCGCTCCTGCAAGACAGGTTCCGTCAATTCTGGTTCTCTGCTTCAATTAACTGTTGAGCTGATATCCAGGTTCTGTAACTTGCTATCAAATATCAGCTAGCTATACACCAATGCGAACTTTTCTGGTGGGACTTAGCATGTTGAACTCAACAGTGAGTCTATCTAAGAAATATAATTGAAAAGAATTGCATTTTTTTATCATTTACCAAAACGATATTTGGGTTTAACTGAACGTATATAGGATGAAACGGTTAGTAAACTACTGACATTCGTGTTATTGTTAACGTAATTTTGTTATCGTTTTTATATAAAAGTTCTGATATTTTAAAATCAAATCTACAAGGTACAGCACGTCCAGACCAGAATACTGCTGCCACATGATGAAAATACAACATTGTAGTTACACTGCAAATATCGTGGTGTTAAATTAAACACCGGGGCGTTGTGTAATACGAATACAAGGTGTGATGTATATATTAACACCCTGCATGTAATTTTAACACCGATAGGTTTACTTCAAACACGAAGAGTATCATCTCCCGTTGGAGACGATTTGATTTCACTGTAGTACACATTTTCCATAGAACCAATAAGAGATACCTCGTACTTAGTCGCCAACGGGTTAACACCATATCTAGTATCTACATTGGTTAACACCCTGGGTGTTAACATTAACATCAAAATGTTTGCATTGAACAACAAATAAAGAGCTTAGTTCCAAAAGGCGCTAAATCCACTTAAGTAAATTTGGAGGAAAATGCATTTCTTTGCCCAAGTTTGTAAACGCGCCTATGGAAATATATAACTAAAACTTGACATGTTTTGTACTTGCTCGAGTAATTTGGCGTCAACTGGTATACTATCGCTAATTAAGTAGGTGGCATATGTGCTGATGTTGATAACTCATTTTTGGTGCAAATGGATTCAGTGCCTTTTGGAACTAAGTTCTTTAACTATGGTTGGTGACGTAATCCTGGATCTGGGGTGATACCTGAGGCCACATTCTGACTTTTTTGTGGTCTTCAAAATCGTTCATCGTTACACATAAATTGATTGATTTTCGAACCATTGATGTATACATAACGATTTGTATTTGAAATATTTTATTGATAAATGTACATAAGAAAAATCATACATGTCTAGTTTTCATGAAATGAATAAACTAATATTTGAAAGAATCTTTTTGCGTCCCGGCTACATTTTTCCCGAGTATTTTCAAAATTGTGTAAACTTATTTATTTTGGTAGAATTGCTACTATTTCGTATGTAGATTAGAACTTTAAAAATGGCAGTTGGTCAGGTAGGTCACCAGTTGGGGGCTGTCAATATATTTCAGTGGGCAAGGGGGGCGGGGGGGGCCGGGGGTACTCAGATTTGGTTAATGATGATTAATGAACAAATTTATAAAATGTATTGCGATATGAATGGATTGATGCTTGATTGTATTTTCTGAAAAAGATTGGGTGAATGTCTTATTCTTTTCATGGGAAAAGAAATGGAATGATTGAGATTGAACTTTTTAAAGCGCGAACGAGTATGTTTTTTTTTTTACATTTGTAAAGAGACTGAAATTATCTCCAGAGAAAACTGATCTAGACAGCAAATTGCAGAGAAATCAAACTAAAAGATAATTCTATGTTAGTTTTAATCTTCCCGAATCAATCCCCAATTTCTAAGAATATTGTACCCAGTATGAATTGAAGACCCGGAGCCCGCATAAAACTTTAACCAGAGTAAAACTCCGTTATTTTAACCGGAGTAATTTGTTTCCTATCGTAAAATGAATGGTAAAATCACGTTAACCAGAGTTTTCATACCTAACCAGAAAAATTTCTCCTGTTAAAGTTTTGACTGTTGATATTCACCCGGCTTCGGGTCACGCAATAGAAGAATTTCGATGTACCATGTCCAGCAGCGGGTTACCCTATTTTGCCACTAGGGTTACTCGCCGCTGTTGACCGTAAATCAATATTTCCATTGCGGTCCCTGCAGTGTTCCGGGAATGCAAGGATAATCAAATAACACTGCGTAACCATGCACAGTTTTATAACGAGCAAGTTCATTGGTCATGGTCGTTTCCATGGTAACCAAACAACCATTAGACTGACCGTTATTGAATGAATATAAATATTTCTACTTTCTATAACCTGCAGAGAGTTTATAGCGATATTTGAGGTATTGACCCCGTAGGCACAGGAGCTTTGCTATATAGCGAGAGGTGTGGGGTTGGGGTGGGGGGGGGGGGTAATGCCCCTGCAGACATTAATATGGATATTTGCTTACCTAAGCACAACATTACTTACAAAAACACACTTGTGGGGACCCAAAACTGTACATAGTTCTGTGGGATGTTCCTCACAATATATCACTGATACTGACATACAAACACTCACACACCGACAAATATGAATACATGTACCCCATAAGTATAACTGTAAGTGTGTGTAAGTGTGTGTGTGTGTGTGTGTGTGTGTGTGTGTGTGTGTGTGTGTGTGTGTGTGTGTGTGTGTGTGTGTGTGTGTGTTGTGTGTGTGTGTGTGTGTGTGTGTGTGTGTGTGTGTGTGTGTGTGTGTGTGTGTGTGTGTGTGTGTGTGTGTGTGTGTGTGTGTTGTGTGTGTGTGTGTGTGTGTGTNTG
>JZLH01S0330132.1:27097-57937 GCA_001188425.1 Eucidaris tribuloides | reverse complement strand
AATTACTACCCGGACAACTACCCATGGATAATTGCCACCCGGACAACTACCCGCTAGGACAATTACCACCCGGACAACTACCCATGGACAATTGCCACCCGGACAACTACCCCCTAGGACAACTACCCCCTAGGACAATTACCAGCCGGACAGCTACCCCCTAGGACAATTACCACCCGGACAACTATCCCCTAGGACAACTACCCCCTAGGACAATTACTAGCCGGACAACTACCCATGGACAATTACCACCTGGACAACTACCCCCTAGGACATTTCTCCCTATCGCATATAGCTCTCCGAATCTGAACGCATGTGGTGCTCTAATTTGTTTACCCTTAATTCTTGGGAAATAAACTTCCGGTTTATGCACGCGTACACATCGAACGCTTAAGTACTCGTGGATCGGTAAAAATCTTTCTTAAAATCTCATAAATGATATTTTTTTCAAGTCCAACCTCCATATAACAACCCTTTCATTTACGTCATGAACGAGGCCATCGACTCCTCACTCGGCGTTCGCATTCCGACTCGGCGTGTGGGTGGTTACATTCCTTCCTCTCTCATACATGCACATTCGCGGCTTTCCTGGCGAGAGTTTTGGGTACATTCCCTTGTCTACTGGTCGTAGGAACATTTCTTTCGAGAAAGATATTCTCCAAAATTGTTCACTAGGTCAATCCATGTTTGATTGAGTATGAGGCATCAATATTACAAATTTGACAAAGTTCAAAATGATGTGTTTTGTGCGTTTGACTGTACAATTAACCTGAACCGGAAGTATGCGTCCCAAGAGCGATCGATCAGATATCGGTATCGCGAGGTGATATCGCTTGGTATCGGCTGTATGCGATAGGGAGAATTACCACCCGGACAACTATCCCCTAGGACAACTACCCCCTAGGACAATTACCAGCCGGACAGCTACCCCCTAGGACAATTACCACCCGGACAACTATCCCCTAGGACAACTACCCCCTAGGACAATTACCAGCCGGACAGCTACCCCCTAGGACAATTACCACCCGGACAACTATCCCCTAGGACAATTACCACCCGGACAACTACCCTCTAGGACGATTACCACCTGGACAACTACCCATGGACAATTACCACCCGGACAACTACCCTCTAGGACGATTACCACCTGGACAACTACCCATGGACAATTACCACCCGGACAACTACCCCCTAGGACGATTACCACCCGGACAACTACCCCCTAGGACAATCACCACCGGGACAAATACCCCAAAGGACATTTCCACCCGGACAACTACCCCCTAAGACAATTAAAGATATGGCTGGGTGGGATCTATGTGAAATGCTGGGTGGGATCTATGCGAAATGTGTGTTGTAGCGAAATCAAATTGTCTGTAGTGGGTTAAACAAGATGCACTTCTATATGCAGGTTAGCTGAGTTGTGGAAAATTTTTCATTGCATCACAGACTAACAACTACAAGGTTATTAACTTTTAATTTGCTGGAGAAATAAAAGCTCTGTGGGCATCATGTTTATTGGGTGGTGCATATTTGTATCTCTGGCACTGTAAGAGTTAATCTGACAAACACGTACTCCAAACTCACTTTGTTCCCACAGATCTCATCGTGGATTGCAGAAAAGTTTGTCATTGCAGAAGATGAGTCGTATCGTGATCTCACCAATCTACCCGGCAAGGTCAAGAAACATGAAGCTTTTGAGGCAGAAACTGCAGCAAACAAGGATAGACTAGATAAACTCATTGAGGTATGGAATGAAGTCAGATGTTGGAAAGTTTTATTATTATTATAAGTTTATCCGGCAAAAAACATACAGTGAAAACATGAAACAATGCAAATACAATTACAATATATTAAAGGATATGTATGCACTGGAATGCGAGGGTATAAAAAAGTTTAACTAAATAACTGGTATGAGGATCATCTCACCCCAAATCTTGTGCATGCTAACAGTATCAATATAAAATAATTGTGTACAAATGTTACAAATTTATGAAAGAAAATGTAAATGGATATAAGAATATACAAGTACATCGTTAAACGTACCAAGTCTAGCTACAAATAAAATCACTTACTAACGTTAAGGCATTCAATTGGTTCAGTTGTTAAATTGGCATAAATACACTTTCAGTTTTGGTGATGCCACTAGATGAATATGGCATCATTTGAATCCCCCCACAAAAAAGGATAAAAGTAACTTTTGTTGAAGTGTTATTATCTTCCAGCATCCCAAATTAAATTTTAGGTGGGGATTGGTTTAAACATGTTTCATAAATTTCTTCATGTAGTCAGACCTTCTATTTCATTCATCTTGGATAAAACTTGGTAGAAATACACTGGAATGAATTGCATCATGTTGAAATATCAAAATTCAACATTTCATTATCTTGTTATTCTCATAGGCGGGCAATTCCTAAATCTGGTCCAAGAAAGGAAGTCCAATGTAGTTGGACCTCCGATTTCATTCATCCTGATTATACTTGTTAGAAATACCTTAGAATGAATTGTGTCGCTTTGAAAAATCATTCGTTCATTTCGTTATTCTCGTAGGCGGGCAGTGCCTTTATTAGGTCCAAGAACTTCAAAGGGAAGGAGGTCCATGTAGTTGGACCTCCTGTTTCATTCCTCCTCGATAATACTTTGTGGTAATGCAGATATCACGTCACATTTAAAAACCCAATCTCGACATTTCATTCACGCCCTTATTCCCGTAGGCGGGCAATGCCTTAATCAGGTCCAAGAACTTCAAATGGGAGGAGGTCCAGATTCTGCTGTCAGCCATCAAGTCCCGTTGGGCTGAGTTGGCGGCGAGGGCGGAGGACCGGGGCCAGAAGCTGCGCCAGGCTGTGCAGGAACAGGACCTGATCAACGGACTGGAGGATGCAGCCACCAGCATCCAGGAGATGGCACAAGCCCTGGCCTCCCTGGATGTAGGCCAGGACCTGAGGAGCGTCAAGAGTCTCATGAAGAAACAGCAGGTGAGATGCCTCTTTACTCACTCCTGTTTATGCCCCCACCAATAAAGTCGGGGGAGGGTGCTTTAAAGACAAGTTAACAATGACCACAGTTTATAAAGACGTGAGCATCATAATCTTAATGCTCTAAGTGTCTTTGATAAGATCTAAAACTTAAGCCTGAAAAATGATTTATTTAATGGTTAAAAAGATGAAAATCATTGAGTACTCAGGTTAAACAGATTCACCTTGCCCATTTCCTCCCATAGAATACTGTGTGTAGATCTAGGCTATTTTATACTCCACTGCAATGGTAATTTATCCAAGGGTGATATTGTTTCATGCATATCTTTACCAGTGGCAGCATAAGTTTCCAAATTTTTGTATTCTGGGGTGTTCATTTGTCTAAAAAAAAATTAAATCACCACATTGCCTCATGCTCATTTTCCATTCCAGTTACTTGAGACAGAGATATCCCTTCAATCTGAACGGATGCAACGGCTGTCGCAAGAGGCTAAGGACCTGACAGATCAGGGACATTTTGATACAGATAGAATTAAATCAGAGACCACTTCCATCACACAAAGGTAGGTGAAACTCTGAAGATAGACAAGGTAAGGTAAAAAAAAGTGACATTAGTACCGGCATCCTTTCACTCTTAAATTGCCAAGCGCATGTGTACATGTATTGTTATTACACATCTGTTGACTTGCCAATTGTACTTTTAGTGCCCATGTCATGTTTTCTCATAAATCTGTTGTACAGTCTCAAAACTAACCTGCCGCGGGGGGTGGAGGGGGGGGGGAGGGTGATCAGGGTCTGTGGCACAAGTGGAATTAGCACTGTGGCCTGTGGGTAGAGGCACATTAAGGGTGAAAACTTGCAAAATATATTCATGTATGAAGCTACCATTGCATAATTGGGAATGCTAATTTTTATGACTCCATATGACTCCTCGTGAAAGGTGTTGAAGGCATCATGTTTTTGGATATTCTGTACCTCCATTTGTCCTGATGTGTTATCCATCTGTCCATTATATTCTTGTTACTGCAGTAACTTAAGAACTGTTGATTAGATTTTAATCGAATTTTGGTCCTGTATGTATTATGATGCAATGATCAACTGATTGAATTCTAACGGTCACAAGGCCTAAATCCTGTCTGATTTCAGTTTGTTACTGCAATTACTTCAAATCCACTGATCAGATTTTAATTAAACTTGGGTCAAGTATGATGTAACAGATTAGACTTTAGAGTTGAAAAGTCAAACTTCAAATGTGATGGGACCTTCACATGTTGAAGACGGTTTAATTTTGCTGTAACACATAGTTCCCTACACCTCGTGACGAGATATTTCGTCTCACGTCGTCAACAGGTTGATAAAAATCTGGTTTCAGCTTGCTGCTGCGATAAACTGAAAACCACTAATCCAATCTTAATCAAACTTTGAATTGGACACCATGCTACAACAATGAATTTATTAGATCTGGGAATTGAAAGGTCAAGGTCAAAAGTCCTGGTACCTCATACAAATTTGATTTCACCTCATTACTTCAATAAGTACAGAATCGTTGTTGATCAGATTGGGTACACACCGTCAGTGATTAATAAGTTTTTACGCTAATATTTGGTATGTTGCTGTTAATAACACTGTCTTGCAGAGTTTATCATCACATAATTGTCTACTAACTTGTGTTTAGATTTAACGACTTACAAGCACCTGCGAAGGAGCGGCAGAAGAAGTTGGAAGAGTCACTGAGATTGCAGCAGTTCTATCATGACGTCAACACGGAGCTGCATTGGATCCGAGAACACACGCCTGCAGCCAGCTCCACCAATTACGGCAAAGATTTCACGTCAACGCAAAGTATGGTCAAGAAACAACAGGTAGGAATATGTATGTTATGTCTGACTTGAAAATATCATGGTCCAGCTTTTGATGCTTGCATAATGTTTCACACTTTTAGATTAGATTTTGATGGTACCTTATTTGTTAAATTCAAATAATATTACAATATGCATTTAGTGTGCCACTCCCTTGAGAGCACTTACATTGCAATGTATCAGAAAAGAACTTAAATAGAACGTACATCAACGCATGAGGAGATATGTCCTGTAAATGTATGATGTTAATGAGACAAACACAAAAATATTACACAGAATTATACAACAAAATTATAAGTTTCAAAGCATTTTTAAAAGTATTTGCAGTGATAGACTGTCTGACAATTCCTGTAACCCCAACTTAAAAAAATTATGCAAAATATAAAATGAAAAATAAAGTTTTGTGTTTTGTCCTTTGAAAATAGAGGAACTTCAGATATTATCTCCATCAAAAAATAAAATGTAGCTTTCTTTACCCTACGATACTCTCCCAGAAACTTGATGCCGAAATGAATGGCCACCAGCCAGTGATAGACAAGGTGCTGAGTACCGGCCAACAACTGATCGACAGCGGCCATTTTGCCCTGGAGGAGGTCCAGGAGAAATGCCAGGACCTGTCGCTGTCTTGGGACCAGTTACTGGACCAGGCCTTGGACAGAAAAAAGCACCTGCATATGGCATTTGAGGCTCAGCAGGTAAATCAGAAACGTAAAAGAAAACCCAGAATGTGTGCTCAATTTAGGTCTTATTAACAATAAAATATCAAACAAAAAGTCAAAGAATAGATCCAAAATGGGTTGGTTTGTTTCAATTTAGGTTTTGTTGACAATAAGATATCAAACAAAGAGTCTGAGAATTAAACATAATTGTACATATGTTCATGTATTCAGTCTGACCTCGGTTATCCGGCCACGTTGGAACCGGCAGCGTTCCGGATAAGCGATATAATAACAGTAATAATAATATCATGTTCTTTTATAGCGCATAACACATAGCTTATCGCATGTCTCTATGCGCTGTGTATTATTACCCCCATGGTCATGACAGGTACATTTAAGCTAAGCAGCTGTTACGCGCTTCAAGCTATAAATGACCTGACCAATGTACCCCTTTATACACCTGGGTGGAGAGCAGCAAAGCAGATTTAAAATGTCTTGCTGAAGGACGTTAATGCCGGGCGGGCGTCGAACTCAAACTCGAGACCTCTAGATTATCAGGCATGTGCTTACCAATCTCGCCACAGCACCTCTGCTGGCCAGATAGGAGAGATAATGTACAAACACACTGCTTTGCAGTAATATTGGGGGGTGGTAGTACACAACATTAGCTATTATAGTATTACAAACCATAGACCATGCTCAAATTGTACCAGACTCGACAGGAGTGGCACTTTATTTCTTGTTCCCCTGATACTCAGCAGGGTCTGTCTTTACGATAACCCTTCTGATATTAGGTGTATCAATTACTGGATGTGAGTGTTAAGTCCATTGTCTGGATAATAGACAGATCTGGTAAAGTGATGGCCATGTATGATAATGCACATGACATCAATTTAGTTTTGGCCATTACCTCCAGTACCGAAATATTACGTTTCTCATGTTAGCTACCTAGAGCTGGGACCTATAATAATCAGTTCCCCAGTAAATCATTGCAAGGTGTTTTTTGATAACAAAAAAGTTGTGAAAACTGTATTGTTTCTGCAGCATTCTTGAAATGTATTTTATGTATAGAGTGTGAGTTAAAAAATAACAGATTCAACCCCCAATTTCTCAAAATCTGAACAAAAAAAGATATATAACTGATATCAGGGAATAATGGCATGACCATTTTACTGCTGTATAGTTCATTGGTCATTCATATTCAGTCACAGTGACTACTTAGTAATTAAGTCTTATACAGGGTGGCCCAGAAAGAATGCTACGAGTATGATCGGTAATTTCTTCACCACTATCGGCAAAATGTCATTAATTTTTATTTCGTTGGTTAGAACATTCTTTTTCCAATAAAATGATACCAAGATCATTGTTTTTGAGTAAGGCGTTTTGATTCTAGGGCCCTTCTAGGGCTGGAATGCCCTCGCTTTCATAAGGAAGACGATGCGAGCTACATCTCCATTGTCATCGCGGTTTGTCCGGTATGGCAAGCTGAGATGCCAGAATATCTCGGCGCTGCGATGACCGCCCCTGTTGAAAAATTAGCAAATTTGGGAAATTGCATTGCCTCCCCAAAATGGCCCTAGAATCAAAACGCCTTACTCAAAATCAATGATCTTGGTATCATTTTCTTGAAAAAGAATGTTCTAACCAACGAAATAAAAATTAATGACATTTTGCCAATAATGGTGAAGAAATTACCGATCATACTCGTAGCATTCTTTCTGGGCCACCCTGTATAAACTAATAATAATGCCAATACTTATACAAATAATCATGGTGAAAACTTACAGAAAGCGCACACTATCCAAAGACTCTCCTCAGGTTCTCTTAGGTATACTGATACTGTATAGAAGATATTGTATGAATTATTACGGCGTATAAACATTAAATATTTAGAAAGTAAGTGTACCAGCTATCGCTACTTCCAGCTTCACCCAGTGAGGCCTAGGAGCCTTTTTCAAAAATCCATAAATTTCCTCTATCTGAAAGCTATGTCATGTTGATATTTTAATGTGTTTCAATTTTTTCTCTTTCTCAGTATTTTGCAGAGGTTGCTGAAGCCGAGTCTTGGATCAGTGAGAAATTATCATTGGCCAGCATAGAGGACTATGGGAAGGACGAAGATGCGACTGAAAAGATGTTGGCTAGGAACAGAGTGAGTGTATGAGCTGGAACTAGGTGCTGGCGACTTAACACTGTTTGCCCGCATTCCTTCAAACAGAGACACTAAACTAGTTAAAGAGCATCTCGATAGAGACCTATCAAATATAAAATCCCGGGCTGACAAGTGAAAGATCTCATTTGAACCTACTACGTGTAAAATGATGACCATTTCGAGTAAGAGAACTACATTAGAACTGAAACTGTACCTTGGTAATAGTCCTAGAGGCATACGAGAAAAAAAAACCTTCTCTCTTTAAAAATGGATGATCAGATTTTAACCAAATGTGTCTGGAATAGTCTTGATGATGTGAGGTTGCAAAGTTGTTCCACGATTCTTGTGGTCCAAGGTCCAAAACTATGTGATAAGATATTCTCAACGGCCTTCATATACAGGATGCATACCAAGGTTGTACATCAAAATGCATGTTTTCTTGTGAAGGGGGGGGGGGGTCGGGTGGAGTGGGCAGAGGGGCACACTGGTAATCAAATTAAGTAACAACTTTACATTAATTCTTAATTATTCATCATGTGTATTTAACTATTTTTATCATTCAGGCCTTGAAGCTAGACATAGAGAACTACCAGAGTGTGATAAATGAACTTGGAGACAAAGTGGATGGCATCATTTCATCAGGAAATCCCGAGGCCGAGACCGTCTTTGAAAAACAGGTAAGTTGCTCCATTATGGATTTGTTTCCAAGTGAATAGTCTTATGTATATTACATTGTAATTCATTAATTGAGCTTCTTATTTTCCCCATTGATAGTGATAGTTAAGTTGAGTTGCAATGAAACATTTGATTGGCGTTCTGGAGCCGTGGTGTTTTGGTTGGCTGTTCATATTTGCATCTGATATACAAAAAATTATATAATGATAGTACATTGACTGTGATTCCATGATTTTTAAAGGTTGCTTTTATTTGGATAGAGCAGGGTTCTCAATTATTTTTGTTGAAGCGCCAAATTTATTATCGAGAATGTATAATGCGCCACTATGTAACATGCGATCGAGCGCAGAGATGCCAACGTCTTACAAATAAGAAAATGATATTTAGTCTAAAAAAATATATATTTTCTGCTTGAAAAAAAGTACTTTTATGTATTTTCCATAGAAGTGTGCATAAAGTGATCCCATTAAAAAATAATAATTTTGACGCATTTTCCTGAAAATCACAAGTATTTGCAAATGAAAAAAGGTACGGTACTAGATACTGCATAAAGTAACACTTGGCATCACTGCAAGCGGAGCGAGCGAAGCCATGTGGTGTGGGGTCCAGGGGCCTGCTCAAGGGCCCTTGGCGGGGGTCCAGGGGGCAGAGCCCCCCCGAAGCTCTTAGATGTGAGGCGTTTAAAGTGGCCCAGAATGGATCTAATAATTCATGAAAAATACGGAAATACAAATTCAAACAAATTACACAATTTGTAATTTTGTCACGACGGCTTTCATGCGCCACTTCGGAAGGCCCGATAGCCCAAAAGTGGCGCGTGCGCCGCTATTTGAGAACCCCTGGAATAGAGAATATATTTTAACAAGAACTCGAGCACTCCTTAATTTTGGTCAGAGACAGTATGTAGCTTTGAAAAGAAAAGGCAAGATTGGAAGTAGTCCTCCATTTAGGACATAATGCTCCCAGAATCAAGGATACTGTTTAAAGTTTCTGCTGTGAAAACTTTTTACCTCCTCTTTGTTAAACAATTATTGAAAAATGCTGTGACTGTGAAATTTGATGTGTAGCTATCTATGGGGTCAATTTCTATCGGGGCCCGAGTTGAATGCATACTGGTAAGTTAAAGGTAAATGACATGATTGGGGGTAGTCCTCAACTTATACTCCTTTCAGACCGACTTCACCGTGAAATTCACATTGAATTCTCCGCGACTTTCACGGTGAAGAAAATGCGCGTTACTTCACGCTGCCCTTTCAGACCGAATTTTGTCTACCCAATTGCTTCTGATTTTGCACGCACACAACAGGTTATCCGCCGCGGACTCGCCGATTTCGCTAAACAAATAATTTGTCGAAAATGGAGCCAGCAATAATATTATTTCTGATGGGAATGATGTATCAGATATGTCAGATGCGGGTTAGGCTCATGACTGTGTTACTCACACAAAATCAATCGAGATGGCGCGTTACGGCTGGGATGCGATTGTCTCGGCGGTTAAGGAATCGCCGCCGCAATGGCAGGCGCCGCTTTCAACTAATGATGACGATTGCGCAGCACTTACTAGCAGCCGTTGTGAGAGGTTGCTGTGTTGAAAGAAGTATTTGGAAGCGGGTAACCCTACGAGGATATAATTTCATCTCATGGTTGGAATTCAGCAGGCTTGACAACAAGGCGTACCGGGAAAATCTGCACATGTCAAGACAGAGCTTTGAACAATTAGCCCGGGAATTGAGCCCCTTTCTGCTGAAGGAAGCCACCAACTACCAAATTTTGATTGACTCCAGGATCAGGCTGGCTGCGGTAATTTGGTGGTTGGCAATGCCAGGAGAGTACAGGACAGTAGCTCAACTTTTCGGCATTGGAATATCCACCCTCTGTATGCTTGCACGTGAAGTATGCTCAGTGATCTGCGAGCATATGTTTCAGCGCTATATTTCTCTTCCACGGGGAAAACGTCTTGATCTGATTGTGGAGGGATTCATGGAAAAACCTGCTAATTATTTTTTTTAAGAATGCTGTATTTCTAATTATGTATGTAAATTAGATCTAAACGGCCTTTTTAAGTAGCAGGTATTGTAAATGACTCTAAAAATGAATTCAAATTCTCAATACCTTCACTGGCTCTGTCAGGCTTCTGTGTCCCCAGATGGTAAAGCACAATTCTTCGTTGTAGATATGCTTCTTGCTCTTCCCGCTGGTGTTATTATGACATCAAATTTTGTAGTACTTCGATCGGATATATTTCAACTTATTCAACATCTGTTGTTTGGTTTTAAAGATTCCATTTTCTTGCAAGCGCTGATGTAAAGTATTGTACGCCGATGAATCACCAGAGGTTTACCTTTAGTTCAGCCCGAAGTTGTAATAGGAGGGTCTCCTCCTCTTGTCTAAAAAATGTTATTATAATTACATGATAAATCACTAATCCCAAATTTAGTCACACACACACACACATAGCCACAAGCAACGTTTGCGAATGCGTCATCGCGTCAGCGTTGCTTATGGCTAACACACACACACACAAAAGGTAACTAGACTACCCACTTTTTCAAACTAGATCTACCATATAACTCTGTACCAAAATGAGGTTTAGCAAAATAATTGGCAGGAGTAGACTAATGAGTAACGTTAGATCTAACGTTATTCTATCTAACGTGTCTACTAGTACTATTAACTTCTGTATGAAAATGAGATTGATCTAACGTTAGATCTAACTAACGTTAGATCAAAGTTAAATTAGATCTAACGTAGAGTTGGAATTCTACTCACGTTATATTCGTGGAATAACAACGACATAATTATCCCATTACCAGGAGTCAGGAAAGTTCCCTAACAAAATGTATAACTGTTAGGTCTAAATGATAATATTTGTTTATTTAAAGATTGGGTTAGGGATTTGCAAGTCCATTACTTCCCTTCATTATCAATACCAAACAGTAGTTTAGTACTTACAAATGGTGTGTTGAAAGTCTGAGATCCATACGTCATGAATTTGTTGTTTTATGAAAAAAACTAATAACGACATGTTACCAGAATGTTGTTCTTTTTAGCAAGACGAGCGGAGCGCTGTGATTGGTCAATCGCTATCGCCCCTGCGCGAACCTTTGGCTAACGGCTGATCGGACCATTTTGGAACGGCACGTGCACGTTTGACGTCGCGATTTTTTAAAATTTCTCCTGAGCAAATGAAAAAGGATGAAGTTTAACCGTCCAGATTTTTAACCAAACTCAATATTTTACCCCAAGTCTCTATGAGAGGTTTTATTTATAATAATCTTCACATTGGATATGATTCAGCTGATTTGATTCATATAGATGTTTTTTGAACGGTCAATATCAATATCCCAATCTTTAAAAATTAACAAGTCAACAACAGTCAACAACAGACGACAGTGCTTGTCATTAGAGACTGTTTTTAGTTCTACTGTTAATGTTAACAATTCTGTCATTGTGAATTATGAAACTCACAAAGAAATTTTAATTCAAGGCAAGGAATAACGAAACTATTTGGATTCACATACGGTCATTAACTTTCCATATTAAACCGTAACAAAACGTAACGTTACTTACTACTGTAGTCGTAGATGGGTCTACTAACATAAAAGTCACAAACGACATGACTAACTTTAGAGGAATACTATTTTGTTATTTATTTGACGAGTGACGGGATGGCTGAAATGTTTCTACAAGTCAACGCCAATGAAAAGAATTTAGATCTACATATATAAGTGAAATAATACCGTAAATCAATTAAATACGTACCTTTGTTAAAGTCTACTCTAACGTCCTCCAACAAAACATACTGGTAACACCATTTTGTGTAGCAAACGATCGATGCATATGCGCGCAGCTAGCTAGGTCGAAGGTACAATCGAGATTAAACAACATAAAAAAATCATCTATTTTTCAAAAATCAATTCAGAACAATTACACTCAAAAAATATTACACTTAAAAATGAAAAGACAATTTTTCAATCGGCCACACATATTTGCAAGCGTCCATATCACTTTGCGTTGCTAACCAACCAAAGGGCTAATTTGCATAATACGCGAAGTGAATTCACCGTGATGTCTCGCGACACGCCTTTCACACCAGTTGTTTCACGGTGAAGTCACAGAGAATTACCCACCAATCATCGAGGGTAACTTTTTTGTTAAATCTTCACGTCGACTTCATCATGACTTACCCGCGACGCCCTTTCAGACCAAAAGTTCACGGAGACGTCACGGAGAAAGTCTCGCGATGTTCACCCGGTGTGAAAGGGGTATTAGGCTGCAACTATTTAAGAATCAAGTAAACTATGCAAGGATTCTGCTGTGAATCTTTTGGTCAAACATTGATTTATTCTAAAATAATTGCTGTCAATATCCCTTGTGGCAGGTAAATCTGTTGTGAAGCTTTCTATGGGATTAGTATTGGGGCTCGAGAGAAAATACTGATATGTTCATGCTGTAAACAAATCAAAGACAAATCCCTCCAGCTGGTTGATGCACTCAAGCTGGTGTATAGTTGGTATATGTTTCAACTCATTTGGTTCTTGAGGCATTTTCAAGTTTTCCCAATCATGTCATTAACCTTTAATGCTTGTTTCACCTGAAGTAAACAAATTCAAGAATAAAACAATTACAGCATGAATATACCCTCTATTCAGTGTATATACCCTCTGTCCAGTTTACGTGTTGGTATATGTTTCAACTCATTTGGTTCTTGAGGCAAGTTTGATGTTGCCCATTCATGTCACTGCTTTTACTTGTAATTATCATCCCCATAGGAGTCTCTCAGGCAACAGTATGCATCCCTCGTGGACCAGGTGGCTCAACGGATGTCCAGACTGGACCAGGCCAAGCTGATGCATGAATACATCCGAGAGAGTGATGAGCTGGGGGAGTGGATTGAGGAACAGTACCAGATAGCCAGCTCAGAGGAGTATGGTCAGGATTACGAGCATCTCGAGGTAAACATTCGTGACAGAATCTGTATCCAGTGTGAGTGTTTTTATTCTTTGTGATATGTCGCCTCAAAACGCACCACAATTGGTGAAAAGGTAGAGACTGTAAGCCTTGAAATGGTGTATAATTTGTCTAGGATGGACAGAACATACCCATTAACCTGTTGGAGACTAAGTACGAGTTAACTCGTGGTGGGGTCTAAGGAAAATGTTTGTTATAGTGAAATTAAATTATCTCTAATGGGTCAAAACATGTACTGCTCACATAAGCCATTATCGCGAAAAGGAAGAACGTCAAAGGTAGTGCTCATTCATGTGTGATGTAACCCTAGCATTCCTGTGCGGGGAATTAAGCTGAAATTTTGCACAATTCACACATTTAATTCTTCTATTCAGCCGAGTTTCATCGTCTGGTAATTCATAATCTGTAAGTTAAGATTGGTTGTTTTACAACATGGATTTGTTACATGTGTCCTAGTTTCTCCAGCAAATTTTTCAAACTCCCACAAAAATGTGGTCAAGTCAATTTCAAAGAAAAATCATACTTCTCAATTACATCTGACCCTCGGCACATTTTAGCTGCAACATGTGTTGCGCACAGAACACACAGTAATATCCGGCGTTTGATACCGCCATTTGGATAATTGTCATTCAGATGTATGCTAACTGAAGATGAAGGTAAAATGGTAATGAAACCTTAAAGAATGAGTAACTATAATTACCTCAATAATAATTTGTGATCTTATTTGTTATTAACTATTAAGCCCAAAGTAGTTGGAATGACTAAGGAGACCATTTCCAGTGCCCTAGTTAGTCTATTATCAATACCTGGTTTTGTTTGGCCTTCAGTATAACATCATAAGTCCAAGCCTTAACCTCGATATTAGCTGGAGTTCAGCATCTAAAGTAAAAAAAAGGATTTGAGTCTAGACTTAAAGACATTATGATTCCAGTTTAAAAAGAATCTGAGCTACATGATTCTTCATGCTACTTATGTCTGCAATCATCAAATTTTTGTCTCAAGAACATTTAATTCATGTACTGATAGTTACCTGTACATATTTTGCTAGTGACAGTATAACAGTCTGAACTTTGTATTCTCGGGTGATTATTTGTCCGTTCAACATTGCCACAGTGGTCAGATATTAAAGTTTAACCATTTTTAAATGGGGCTTATACACTGATACATAGTGTCTTTTAACAATTACACTGTCTTACAAATACATACACATGTGTCTCATTTTTCCTGTCGTTTCTATTTTGTACGCAGGAGCTGAGCAAGAAGTTTGAGGAGTTCTGTCGCCGAGTCGATACCGGCATGGATCAGTTCAGACGATGCGAGACCCAAGTTCAACGTCTGTTGGCTGATCGTCATGATCAGAGTGATTCTGTCGTAGAGAAACAAGAAAGTCTCAAGTGAGTTAGACACAAATTGGCTGACATTGAAGAAAGAACAAAATGTAGTCATTTCAATTCAGTTCAATTCAATTCAATCTGTATTTCCAATTTTGACCTAGATGCTGCTGCTGTATTGCCATATACCTTATAAAATTGACGGCATTCTTCTGCATGCATTTTCTCTCGCCATAGCCATTCAACCATCCATCCACAGCCTGATGTTATCAATCCAAATTGTTTTCCTTTGTCTTGCCGGGCCTTCCTATCTATCTCTGCTTTTACTCTTGTCTGAAGTAGACTGTCTGTCTGTCATATAAAAACAATTGTGTATTAGTTACCATCAGTAGCAGAAGAAGTGATGCTAGTAATAGTGATAATATCAAAAAAGCATAATAGAAGAAGAAGAAAGAAGAAGAAGAGAAGAAGAAGAAAGAAGAGGAGGAGGGAGGAGGAGGAGGAGAGGAGGAGGAGGAGAGGAGAGGAGGAGGAGTGGTGGTGATGAAGAATTAGAAGAAGATGAAGAAAGAAATGGGAAGTAGAAAAGAAACTCTTGTCATTTTCATTTTTCCTTTTCTCATTTTTAATATTGCTGTTAATTTGTAATTGTTAGATAATCGTGTTGACACACTTTCCGGTGCATTTCTTTTCCAGACAAGCACTTGACATGCTTACCGAGAAGATGAACAGTAGAAGAGAGAAACTTGAAGCAGCACGTCAGATCCATCTCTTTAATAGAGACTATGAAGAAGCCATGTCCAGAATACAGGTACAGGTTTTGTTTTGGTGTTTTTCTGGGCATATGCATTCTTTGTAATGTACTGAAAAACGAAATCTGAAATTTAACTTGGTAACTCAAAGGTAAAGGTAAGGTGTTGCTGATTCAGATAGAACACACATTGTAACAAGTGTCGAATAACCCTATTCATAACTAATTTCTGACATTTTTGAAGGGTAATTCAGTATATTTGTAACCATAATGTGAGTGTGGGTATAAGTGTTTTTTTTTATATTAATCAGTAAACTTGTACAGGAATTCATAGAAAACAGAGGACACAAAGGTCTCACACACACACACACACACACACGCACGCACGCACGCACGCACGCACGCACACACACACACACACACACACACACACACACACACACACGCACGCACACACACACACGAACACAAGTTTCTTTATTCCAGTAATTATTAGTAATCCATTCAGTTCAACCATCACATTACAATAAAGAAGGAGTTTGTTGCCATTAGTTTGGATAAATTGACATCATTAAGATCAAGGTCACTAGCTTTGCCAAATACGTAACATGTATGAGGCTTGAAAATTTCATTGGAAGCTTTGGGTTAACTTCGAAAGTGAAATTAGTGTAGGAGTGCAGAGGCAGCAACTGTGATGCCAGTGAATGGCTGTGGTTAAATGCTTTTTTTTTCTTCTTCTTTTTCAGGAGAAGTACGCCATCATCCCAGAAGACGTGGGCAAAGATGTCAATTCCGTCCAGTCGTTGGTCAGGAAGCATGAAGCGTTTGAGAATGACCTGGTAGCACTGGAAGGACAGGTAAACATAATTAGTGCTGTAGCCAAACAGTTATCCGTCTGGTAACCAACAATAAAATTAATTTTTGGGACTATTAAGTCTTCATTCTATAAGTGGCATAAGACCATGTTTACTCCTAAAGTTGCAGCCCAATCTATTCCTCTCTTTCGCATGCACGATGTTGATTTCGTTGAAATTTGCCGTTTACGTTGCAATTTTCCACTTCCCATTCGCTCTTCTTTTATATACCTCAAGCTGCCATTTCTGATGGTCACGATTGCAATCGATTGCACTGTCCCTGTGTCGATTGCATGGTGCAGGTGTGTCAGTTTTTTTTTCAGGAGAACAGCAAAAATGGAGGGGAAAATTGGTAATGTAACATCAAAATTCAACAAAATACACATCATTAATGCTGAGAGGGGTATTTGACAATGAGTATGCAAACAAATTTAGGGAGTACTGCTACTTTTCGGTATAATTGGCCCATCATTGTAGTGGGAGTTGTTTGACTGCAGTGTAGTCCCTTGTATTGAGAACTGTGTTATGACTTTATTTCATTCTCTTCTGCTAAGAGTTATCTAATAACCGACCGTTTTTTGTTCACGGTTATCAGTTTTCAAAATGTAGTACTTAAAGGTAGGCAACTGGGATTTGTAACGAAACTCCGAGAATGTCTGACGTTTGCTCTGGCGACAATTGCCCCAACGATTACTTCATGCACTAACCCTGACCTCAACCCTAACTCTAACTCTAACCCTAATCCTAACCTTAACCCTAGTCTGAACTGGAAACCCAATGGCAACCCTAACCCTAACCCTTTGTCTTCTGAGATATTGTCACAAGAGCAACTATCGGATCACCAACTCGGTTGGGAGATTCCTTACAGGGACCTCAATGTTATTTGTGAGTCAAAGGTCACATATGTAGGTCAAAGATCAAATGAGGTCAAATGCTAAAATATACCTAGAATGATTGCACGCAAATAGGGCAAGACACATTATGACTGTCACCTTGTTTTGATCTTCGGTTGTGTGTTGCGTATTGATATTTGGCTTGGGCTTCTCACTGAGGTGCCCTGTACACACTGACGAAGGTTCAAAGTTGAAAAAACTGGGCTGCTCGTGTCGTATTTCAGTGTAATGGCTGTCATAATGCCATACCACTGATCAAATCACTTCATTGGCTTCCAGTAAAGGAAAGGATTATAATACTCAAAATTCTTCTCTTTGTGTACAAATCATTGCATGGTCAAGCACCAGCATACCAGTATATCAAGGATGGTTTTACACTGGATTGTCCATTGAGACCAAATCTTAGGTCTGGTACAGATCCATTTCATCTTTCAATTCCCAAAACTCGTACCAGAGCAGGTGATCATACGTTTACTGAGACTGCAGCCAAGGAATGGAACAAACTTCCAACGTATATTAAATCTGTTGATTCCTCGAACCAGTTTAAGAGATTGTTAGAAGCATATGTCTTCCCCAAGTACTAATTATGTGATATGTTTGTAAATGCTGTGATATAGTTGTGCTATGAAGAGTGTGTATAAATGCATAATAATAGTAATAATAATACTGAATAGTAATGATAATGATAATAATAATAATAATAATAATGATAATGATAATGATAATGATAATGATAATGATAATAATAATGATAATAATAATAATGTTATTAATAATAATGACAATAACAATAACAATAATAATAATAATGATAATGATAATAATAATGATAATAATAATGTTATTAATAATAATGACATTATAATAATAATAACAATAACAATAATAATAATAACAATAATAATAATAACAATAACAATAATAATAATAATGATAATGATAATAATAATGATAATAATAATGTTATTAATAATAATGACAATAACAATAACAATAATAATTATAATGATAATGATAATAATAATGATAATAATAATGTTATTAATAATAATGACAATAACAATAACAATAATAATAATAATGATAATGATAATAATGATAATAATAATAATAAAGTATTATCATTATATTATCATCATCATCATCATCATCATCATCATCATCATCATCATCATCATTATCATCATCATCATCATTTCATTTGTTCCAGTTACAAACTCTAGTCAACGAGGCGGTTCGTCTCCAGGAGGAATTCCCAGGTCAGAATGCGGTCCAGATAGAGGAGCAGGAGACTGTCATGGTAACCAACTGGAACGTCCTTCAGGAGAAGGCGGCCGATAGGAGGCAGCTACTGCAGTCGGCTAATGACTTCCATCGACTCATGGCTACAGTGAGTACTGCTGCTAGAGTTTGAAAAAAAAAATAAGATAAATACAGTAAATTCCATTGTACAAACCACAGTATTTTTCAGCAAAAAAAACATCAAAATCGTGGGTGTGATATGTATGCAAGAATCACAGCGGTCAACCAAATTTAGTTTTGTATAATTCTATGCCACTAAACACCGTTTTTCTTACCTGAATATATTGGGTCTACTCTCCTCTCTACAGATATCTTCAATCAGTTCAAAGTTGATTTGACCATGTTTTCCAGCCATAAGTGACAAAGCCAGAACCCCCAAAATACGATTTCAAGTACAGTGTCAAATTACTTAAGACAGGACACCCTACATTGACACAATACCTGCACTCACGTTTGCTACTAAATGAACATTCACAGCTGTCTATACACTTCTCAAGCTTTGTACTATTCAGGGAATTTCTGGACAGTTAATCAGTTTAAAAATACTTATTCTATAAGCAAAATGTCTGGGGAAAGTCTGAGAAATTCATTTATTCAAGAAAATGGTGTAAGGGGCGCTAGTTTTGAGTGCGCCGTCATTTATCCCAATATGTTTGAGTGAAAACAAGATGTGGACTCTGAGGACTCGGAGAGCGATGTGTGGTGGGAAGCTGATGGACAGGAAGAAAAGTGTGGATTTGATGTAGATGTTGGGTTTGGAAGAAGCGGTGGATTAGATGGCGAAGGCAAATGGAGTACGTTGGTATGGACATGTGTTATGGTGGGATGTTGATCATGTTTTGAGAAGGGTGTTTGAGTTTCAGGGGACGGTCAGAGGGGAAGGGGGCGACCAAAGAAGACATGGAAGAAGCAAGTGGTGGAGGAGAGTAGGAGGGTTAGATTGAGGGAGGAGGATGCACCGAATAGGGTGAAGTGGAGGGAGGGGGTAAGGGCAATTTCTGTGAGAGTAAGGTAAATTCTGCCGTCCCTGTAATCGTGGACAAGGCTGGATTTAAAATCTGGATTACTACTAACTACCACTTGTTTCCTTGTGTTTTATTTCAGTGTCGGGATCTCATCAACTGGTCGGCCGAGATGAACGTTGAAATCCAGGCAGAGGAGCCGGTGAAGGATGTGTACAGCACCATGAGCCTGCTAGACAACCATTCCCACCTCCGGTCAGAGATTGAGGCCAGGGAGGAGAACTTCAGCTCCCTGGTGCAAGCAGGAGAGATGCTCATTGAACAGCAGCACTTCGCCAGCCCAGAGGTGATGATAAACTGTGTCAACTAGTGCTGGGCGATATTTTGATAATATCAAAATTACTCGATGTTGAAAAACTGTCAAATACACGATAATGATTTCATGATTATTTCAAAATATCGCCAGAGGCACGATATGGCCCAAAATACCATCGATTATAAAAACCTAATGGGGTAAATGCATGCACTGCAGTGGGAGGGACCAAGAAATCCCTTTAGCTTTGAATACTCTGCACATGAGTGCTACTGCCTGTAATCATATAGGTAGAAACAGGGAGGTGGGGATAAAAGACCTCCATGCTGTTCAGCTATCAAACTTGTATTAAGAGCAGTAGTGTATTTAGTATAATTGTCAACAAACATAATAACTCTGTCAACACACTGCCACCAAAAATGCTATTCATAAACAATCGGCACCATGAATCTCCTGATCTAGATACAAGAGGGTCTACAGAAGGCAACATTGTTTTGGCTACATTTTGATAACAGCCCTACAGGGCGCACTGTCAATTTAAGTCTAAAATAGATATATCTTCGTCATCACAAATCTGTTTTTCAACTTAGGCGATAATTATCTACAATGTTTTTTTCCACGATTAATCAAATGAGGTTTAGATCAAATATCGCCAGCTCTAGTGTCAACTGTATATCAAATAATGCCAAACTACAAATCAAAATATATTATCATCGGGGCGTCACTAGCAGGCAGGGGGTATGGGGGGGTGGGGGTGGGGGGGGTTAAACATTCCCCCATTGGTTGGGAAGTTGTCTGGTGATTTGTGATTCTGTCTGGTAAAATAACAGAGGACCTTTTTTTATGCTCGTTGACCATGGGTACGCAAAGGATTCTGTCGGATAAAATGAAATATTGGAGGGCCTTTTCTTGTGTTCCTTGTTGACTTGTTGCTCGATGAACAATTTGGAGTCATCTTATATCTTTCTTGGGCAAGACAAATGAAAGTAAACGTACAAAATCAATTCCAGATTAAAACTTGCCGTGCCGAAGTCGCAAATATGCACCATACAATACACACAATATCCATAGAGTTAGAATTTCTTTGGCATGTTAAGAGTTAAACAAATGCAGAAATTAACTCTTGATAGTTTTTCCACACAAATTGTGTTGTTTAACACTGCACCTGTAAAAAGCTTTTTCTGTTTTTGTCAGGTTAATAACTTAAAATTCTAAAGTTAAAAATTACACAAATTTCAGTATGACCAATTTCTTTGACTGATATCCAGATTCAAGAGAAGATCGAGGCCGTTCTCCAAGCCCGAGAGGGACTGCATGCCGGTTGGCAAAGCAAGAAGGCCAAGTTAGACGAGTGCCACCAACAGCAGCAGTTCTACAGGGAAGCCAAGCAGCTGGAAACTCTCAGTAGTCAGCAAGAGGTAATCAATTAACTTTTTTTTGGAGGGGGGGGGGGGGTCCAAGCCCCAGTCGGGTCATACCAAAGACTTTTAAAAATGGTACCTTATGCTTTTTGGTCAGGTGCTTAGCATTCTGGAACAGAGAAGGGTAATGATAACATTTATCTTGTGCATGGCCCGCTGGTAGACCAGTCTATTTGACTGAAGTGGCTACTCTGGGTAAATAAGATGTTATTATATTATTATTCTCTCTGGGGGTTTCAAATTCCCCCCCCCAACCCCTGGGAGAATGGCAGTAGATGCAGTCATGCCCTCCAGAATTAGTACAATGTCTTGGATAAAGAATAACTATTCTTGATGTGTTATAATTACCGTACTAGCCTTCAATAGCTATTGTATACTTGATGTTCTCATCCATTGATGCTTTTAACTCTTTGGCAACAGGTGTACCTGCAAAGCAGTGATTTTGGAACCACAGTGGAGGAAGTTGAAGCAATGATCAAGAAACATGAGGCTTTTGAAAAGCTGTTGTCGACACAAGAAGAAAAGGTAAGGAATTTGTATCTGGATATTTTTGGTAATTAAGTTTATTTTATTTTCTTGGTCAGTAACTCTGACCTCTGTAGAGGGACAGCATTTAAAGCACTCATAAAATTTTGTGTGTTTAAAGGTGATATATTTCTAAAAAGTTGACATTGTTTTTCATCCTTTTTTTCTCTTTTGGGGAATGGAAAAAACTTGCACATTGCTGTAAATTCACTGACATTTTTCGATCCATAGTAAACATTTTACATGATTAGTTTTAGCTTAAGAAGTCTACACACCTTTGAACTCAATTTTTCATCGCTGAAATTTGGCCAAACAGGAAATGTGTACTTCTCTTAACTGGTTAAAGACTAGTCCCAATATATCTTTGGCTGTGGCCTATGGAGAATGCATGTTATACCAAATCAAATCATCTACAATTAACAGGACTGGTGAAGTTAATGGCATTTCTACCTAATTTTCCACACCAATACACTTCTCTATATTCAGTTTTAACCTGTTGATGACTAAGAACAAGATATATCGGACTGGGGTCTACGAAGAATGCGTGTTATATCAAAATCAAAATGTCTCCCATAGGTTAATGAAAAATTTCTATGCAACTTGCCCAGTGTTTAATATCTAACATTGTGTTAATTTGATTTTTAAAAAATTGTCACACTTTGATATCTGAGCTACATAGTAGTGCTTGAATGGACAAATAAACATCTTAGAGTACAAAACTTTGGAAAATTGTGCTACCACTAGCAAGATATGCATGGATGAAGATCACACATGACTTATGCATCCGGTGTATGGTAAACTCTAACACAGCTGTCTCTAGAGGAAAATGGACATGGCAAACTGTATATTAATGGAAATTTACTGTTTAAAACACTAAATGATCATATTGAAGTTCAATCTTTTCAGGGCTTCATTTTTAAACCTTATCTGAGATACTTATAGCATGAAGGATAATGTAGCTCAGATTTTTTTTTGAAACTGTGATCATTGTTAAAATTATGCCTGTATATATTTTGACTTCCTGTATGTTTAGACAAGTGCACTGCAAGTCTTTGGTGATCAGTTGGTGGATGAAGGTCACTTTGACACTGGAGGGATTAAGAATAAACTGGATGAAGTAACAAAGAGGTAAGACTATTAACCCTTTGGCAGCTGGGCTGAAATTAATGCATGTTAGCCAGAAACTGGACTGTTTTGTAGTTATGTGCACAACTTTCCAAAATAGTTTTCTCTACAAAAAACAAATCAAAACGTAAGCTGGGCAGATCTTTTGGTACTAATTAGATGGTTGCATGTCACTTCATTTCAAGAAAACATAATTTTTATCCAAGTGACGTTTGAAAATGGAATTAAGAGTTTTAAAAATAATTGTCCTCTTGGGGAACTGGTGCATCATCATTATCCCACTTAGCATGTACATGGATGAGCCAATGAGCTGTCAGCACACAAAGTGTGAATTTGTAGTAGACTCTGAATTGTGGTTAGTCAGAACATATCCCTTTCAGATTTCAGACTTATGGTGCTTTCACACTTACAGCAATCCTCGTGAAGTGGAACTTTGTGAAAATAAACTTTGCAACATTTAATTATTAAATGTAATCATAAATTTCCTGTGGACCTTACGACAATATTTTAGGTGTGAACGTAATCTTTGCAAAGAGATATTCCTTCATCCTTCCATATTTCCAAGGTGTAGGGTTCAAAGCCTGCTGTATTAATCTCGAACCTTTAAAAAAGCCTTCTATTTCATAAATCCCACAAGTCTGAAAGATTTTGTCTGTAACTTTTATTTAATGTTTTTTGGTTACGTGTCAGTTGATGCTTGTCCTCAAACCAACATGTATAACTTACTCATCCGTGGTAAATGTGAGGCTTTCTTGTAGAATGTTTGTAGAGATGAAGCATTTGTGTGTTTTCTGAATCGATGTTCTTTGACCTGCAGGCGAGCCAGACTCAGAGATTTGAGTGCTGAAAGGAGACATAAGTTATCAACAGCCAAACTGTATGCACAGTTCAACAGGGACATTGCAGAGGTAGGACAATCTTAGAATGCAGAAAGGCATGACATGAGCTTTCATTCTTTTATTTCTTAATGCCATCTTCGTGTGAATGAACCACTAAACTTCAAACAAAGTTTGTTAATATGTAATTTCATCAGATAAAACTCTGCTTTTTGATGCCATGTTCTTCTTTTTCCTCTTCTTCTTCCAGGCCCCAAACCCATACCCATTCCTAAGGGTCATTTTGTAAGAAAAGGGTACCTGTGTCTAAGGATTTTGTACCAAAATATGATAAATTTACAAATTTTCAAAACAGGATTCAAAACCGGGTTTCAAAATGACCTGTTGGACAATATTTTGAAAATTTTAGCTGGGAAAGAGAAGGACCCATACTCGTACATAGACTTTCAAACTGGACCTAAACAAGTAATTATCATTCAATCTCAGAACAAACAAGTATTTTGTCTTATTTTAACCTTTACACACACCCTACCTGTTTTATAAGTATAGCATAATATACCCTTTATTCCTTTTTTGCGATTTTGATACCCTTTTTTACTGTAAGGATGTACATCACCCGTTCGTGAAACATCAATCCTTTTTATGGATTCTGTGTATGTGTATGGTGTCCACATTGTAATAACAGTGCCCCCTCCCCCTTCCCATTGCAAAGATGAACTGATTAGATTTTGGAGTTGAAAGGTCAAAGGTTCTAGGTCTCAGGGCCTGATATATGCCTGATTTGGCCCGTTACCACAAAATTAATGAATTTTTTTTACTATTTCCAAATGTGTACTGTATGCTTTCGTGAACTTAATAAATTTTATTCATTAGTCTCATGCAGATTATTGTCAGAGATCAAGACATGATTACTGAAATATTGTTTGGTGCATTGTTTAATTTCTAGGGAATTACTGATCTTTAGATTAAACATACACATCCTTCATAAATAGCCTAAGGGCTTGAGTGATATATTGTTGTGCTGCTGGAGGAGTGCACATTAAAGAAAATTCCTGTTGTTGAAGTTGCTGTGTTTTCATTGTGTCTTCTAGGCCCAGTCTTGGATAGCGGAGAAGTGGAAGATGTTTGGTGATGAGTCCCTGGAATCCATCACCAACCTGAAGGAGAAGATGAAGAGACTGCAGAAACACCAGGCCTTTGAGGCTGAACTCACGGCCAACGAGAAGCTGATATCTGATGCCAAGAAAGTGAGCAGTTGAAGACACAGTTTAACATTATTTAACTTCAATGTAGGAAAATTGATAAGCTTTGATATCTGTGATACATATTAGTGCTTAAATGGACAAATGAACATCCAAGAATACAAAAGTTTGGAAAGTTATGCTGCTACTGGTAAGGTATATATAGATAAACATCACCCCTAACTTATTCATCGGTTAGCCATGAAGTACTCTAGATCTTTAACACAGTAGTCTATGGGAGGAAATGGACAAGGTCAGGGCAAGGTCAAACTGGATACTAGTAGATTTTTGTGTCGCCTGATATGCATAACAGAAGCGACACACAGGTGCCACTTTTCCAACGGCGGCAGTGTCATCAACAATAAAAATTTAACCAAGGTTAAGTTTTTATAATTTGGGGGATAATTTTGAAAGTATTAAGTCCTTATTCCTTTGAAATTGGACATAAGAGTTATAAAGTATCACTTATCATGTGAGTAGAATTTCAGATCACAAAATCAAGGTCAAAGGTCATTTCAGGTCAACAGTATCAAACTATGTGGTGGAGTCAACTTTCTTTATTTTGGGGCAGATTTTGATTTAATTACACAGACTGATAAAGGTAGATGAGGGCTTTTCAAATTTTTCATAGAATTTAGAAATTTATTAATTATGCTAATTTATGCAAATTTATTCAAAATTAATGAAAATGGGAAAAATTCCACTTCTTTGTGGCACCTCGTGATTCTGATTACTCGGACTGATAAAGCTAGGGTGTCCAAACTTGTACACAGAATTTGGAAGTTCATTAATTATATTAATCTATGCAAATCTATTCAAACTTACTAAGGATGCTACTATTCCTGTATTTTGAGGTAGATTTTGGTTCTGTTTGTTTTATCTGATAGGGCTTGGTAAGGGCTAGACTTTTGAAAATTGTAAAATATTGCTAATTTATGCAAATTTATTCAAAACCATACACCAATGTAAAGTGTATGAAATCAATCATAACTGTGCTACAAAAATGATTTTCATGCAATGCAGTAAAGATACAGGGAGTTAAAAACAACACTACCAGAAAGTTGTCTCATTCTTGGTGCAGTAATGCAGTGCACGCCGCCTTCTGCAACAACGCACAAAGCATTAATTAGTAATGCATGCAGTCAAGCCATGCTCTCTTTTGTGTCCTGCATCCAGGAAGGTGAATCTCTCTTGAAGCAGAATCATCCGGACTCGGCGAATATCAAGCAGATGACGTCCAAACTGATGAGATCGTGGAAGGAACTGTGCGAGGCGTCGGCCAAGCGAGGGCAGCATCTGGAGGAAGTCCGCGACCTGCTGGAGTTTAATAGTCAAGCCGAGAAAGTGGAGAAGTGGATACGGGAGAAGGTGGGTGATCACCGGGGCGGGGTGGATACGGGAGAAAGTGGGTGATCACCGGGTGGGGTGGATACGGGAGAAAGTGGTGATCACCAGTGCAGGGTGGATGGGTACGGGAGAAGGTGGGTGATCACTGGGTGATCATCGGGTGGGTGGATACGGGAGAAGGTGGTGATCACCAGTGCAGGGTGGATGGTACGGGAGAAGGTGGGTGATCACCGAGGTGGGCGGAATGGATACAGAAGAAGGTGGGTGATTCACCGAGGTGGGCGGATGGATACAGAAGAAGGTGGGTGATCACTGGGGCAGGGTGAATGGAAACGGGAGAAGGTGGGTGATCACTGGGGCGGTGTGAATGGATACGGGAGAAGGTGGGAGATCACTGGGGTGGGGTGGATGGATACGGGAGAAGGTGGGTATTCACCAGGGCGGGATGGATACGGGCAGGGTTCCCACAGTCATGGAAAATCTGAGAAAATCCTGGAAAAATTTGTGGTCATGGAAAGTCAGGGAAAAGTCAGGGAATTTGGAAAATTTGTGAAAAGTCATGAAAATCTGTTTTCAAATTTCTGTGGGAACCCTGTAGTAAGGTAGTGGGTGGAACGGATGGCTGTGAGGGGAGGTGGAGGCCACAATAACGTGTCTGATTTTGGAAACCGTGCCAGAAAGGAAGTCATGGAAAGCCAGCAATTTAGTCATGGAAAGTCATGAAAAGTCATGGAAATCTGTTTTCAAATTCTGTTGGGAACCCTGACGGGAGAAGGTGGTGATCACCGGTGCAGGGTGGATGGGTACGGGAGAAGGTGGGTGATCACGGAGGTGGCCGGATGGATACAGGAGAATGTGGGTGATCACTGGGGCGGGGTGGATTGAGACGGGAGAAGGTGGGTGATCACCAGGGTGGAGTGGATGGATATGGGAGAAGATGGGTGATCACTGGGGTGGGGTGGATGGATACGGGGAAAAGGTAGGTGATCACTGGGGTGGGGTGGATGGATACGGGAGAAAGTGGGTAATCACTGTATCATATGTTTTGTACATGTCACTGAAAATCACAGAATTTAAAGTTTAGAACACAGGAGAACACAGAATTTGCATTTTAGAAAACGGAGGATTGGGGACTTCACTGAAATTATCTACAGGTGATATATTAAAACAAGATATTCTTTTGTCACCATTAATTTTACCAAAATTCTGTGTTTGCTTGAATTTCAGGAAGTGATGGTGTCGGCTCATGATGTTGGTAATGACTATGAACACTGCATGGAACTACAGAAGAAACTCAATGATATTGGATCTGTAAGTGTTGTGTTTTTTTCTTCCCCTGTTTTCAGCATTTCATTTTTATGCCTCTGGCCCTCTGCCACAAAGTGGTGCCAGAGGCATAATGTTTTTGGGCTGTTTGTCTTTCTGTAACTCTTTGTTTACTGTAAGATCTGAAGAATGGAACGATGGATTTTCATGAAACAGGATTGAAGTATGTATCCCTATATACAGATAGACTAATCCAAATTTGGGGTCAAGAGGTCAAAGGTTACAGGTCACTTTGTGTAATTTTGATTAAGAATACCATAAATTTTATGTGCAAAACCTTTCAGTAGATAGTCATTCTATACTGGCAGGGTATGAATATATAATAAGCTCATAGCAGAATTTGATTCTTGGATATGTGAATCTAATTAACCGTGGCATTGCTGTTATCCTGCATAACTTCATAGCTTCATGGCTTCATGGTAGTGCCACTGCCTGGAAAGCAGTTGGTTGCAGTTACAGTTCCAGGTGGGTCATTTTTTCTGTTTATGAGCTTTTGAAATGACGTATCAAGTATTTGATCTTATTATATTCTGGAAGTTGCTAACTCCAAGATTATAAACAGAGAGTACAGCAAAAATTATGCAGAAAAAATGCCTTGAATTCTCTCTGTAAAAGCTTTCATTAAAAGGTTATTACCTTTGCAAATACATGTATGTGCAATCTAAATTGTGTTCTTGCTTTCTTTCAGGATGTGTCTGTGGACGATGCTTTGGTGAAACGCATCAGTCAGATGGGAGACAAACTGATTCGGGAAGGAAGCCACGACGACCAACAGAATAACATCCGACAGAGAAAGGACTACATCAAGAAGAGGTAAGTGGCAGCATGTTGGTGTACGGGAGGTGTATAGCAGATGCAGTCATTTTCCTGTTAAAGATTGTGTCCACGATTTGCACACTGGGAAAAGAGTATATCGAGTGAAAAAGCTAAAATTATTTAACTATTTAAAGTAAAGATTCACATAAATCTTACAAAAGCCTTGGGGCTGAAAAGTCAGATTGTGTGAAATCAGCGCTGATAAAATGCACCAACGTAACATCACTCAATGAATTTGAATTTTATACAACCGATAAACAAGTTTGACTGCCAGACCTGATTTATGTATCATCCAGTGAAAGCTGAATACCTGCTGATCAAGGCTTACAAGGTCAAAAACTCACACCAGTTCAGTTTGGATGATTTTCAAGTAATCTTTGCTACGATTGGACTCTACCAAATTCAAAATTAGTAGGTGAAGGCTACATCCAGTGTGTAAAACCTAGACTACCGTTACAAAGTAAAACTTGAGCAATGGCCCGATTTCAAAAGATTTGAAGCTTTTATTTCAAAAACTTTACAGCATGTGAATCCCAAATTTTGAACACTGCATTTTTGTGTACCTATCTTTAGTGGATCAAATCTGCGCCAAAAACAGTTTGGTGTGCAAGTAAAAAAACAGAGCCTTTAATTGACAGCCACTGTGAACACAGACATGTGGCTACTATAGACAGGTTGGCAGCTGTTTTGGCTGTTAACCCGTTGCCTCTGAGATTCTGAAAATCCCATAGAGTTAACAAAGGGCAGATCCGGTTTCCGTAGCCAACGGGTTTACTGGTGTTAACACGTAAATGCAAGTCTTCCGTGTGTACATTCATATTCATTTATGATTCCGTATGACATATATGTTTCAAAAATATTTTCTGCGTAGGTAGCTTATGTGCCCCCAAAATGTATCAACAATGTTTACTTTGAAGTGTACCATTACCCTGGATAATTTGTCTGCTTATTATGTAGAATATATATGTGGCATGCCGTCTGCAAAGTAGTAGCACTTGTGATCATTGCGATTTTTGTTTATTGGGGATTGAATGTAAATTTCAAACAGTAAGTAAAAGCAAAAACGACTTGAAATAGACTAGTCAATCAACCAATTCTATCAATCAATCGATTGCAATATCAATAATTTGTCCGCATATGTCTTAATCATTAAGTGTATCAATCAACATTGATACTGAACGTTGATAGTCAAGCAAAAACGTACGTGTATAGCCAGAACGCACACACATAGAAATCAGTGCTAACGAGCAGAACTTAAACGCACAGAGCACAAGTACCAGAATTTAGTACACATTATGATCTGAGTTATCAGAACATGGATTACTTCATTGGCTAAGACAACTAAATTGGGGTTATTTGTAGTGTACTCTAATTGTACACAAATTTGATTTTTAGGGTATTGGTACACTTTAAGGGAGAAAAATGGAGGAATACATAATTATTGTAGCAGATGTGTGGTTGAGATGTAGCTCCCCAGATATTCAGGTTAACAATACTTGATACCTGATTTGCCATTTCCTTCCAGTTGGCATGCATTGCAGCAGGGCCTTGTCAAGTATCGTCGTCAACTAGCCAGTGCTGCCGAAATTCATGCCTTTAACAGAGATGTCGACGATATTAAAGAACGCATCGGTGAAAAGGTAAAAGTTGTAGCCATCCACCAAGTATGAAAGCCCATTATACAGGGTGGCCCAGAAAGAATGCTACAAATACTATCGTTAATTTCTTCAACATCATGAGCAAAATGCCATTAATTGTTATTTCATTTGTTAGAACATTCTTTTTCCGACAAAATTATACCATGATGATTGATTTTGAGTGAGGCGTTTGAATCCTAGGGCAATTTTTCTGAGGCAATGTAATTTCCAAAATTTGTTTCTTTCTCAACTCCCGCGAACCTGGGATCACCAAAACATTCTCACGTAACAGCGTGCCATAGAATAAGCGGGGAGACAGACGACTGGAATGCCGCGCTTTGATACAGAAGACAATGGTAAGGTATGGCTTACATTGTCAGTGCACCTGGATAGTGCAGCCCATTCCATGGCAAGTCGTTACGCGAGAATATTTCGGTGCTCTGATTGATCGCTGAGTTGAAAGATAGCAAATTTAGGAAATTACATTGCCTCAGAAAAATAGCCCTAGAATCCAAACGCCTTAATCAAAATCAATGATCATGGTATCATTTTGTTGCAAAAAGAATGTTCTAACCCATGAAATAATCACCAATAACATTTTGTGGATGATGTTGAAGAAATTAATGATCGCTTGTGTAGCATTCTTTTTGGGCCAGGCTGTATACATAGTTTAAATCAATCAGACCAATTCTTTATCAATCTTTCACAAAGTATGGTATTGTCACGATGGACAACAGAAAACGACATTAGTCCTAATGAAAATTGTGTATATTTCACAAATTGTGATATTTAACCTGTTGGAGACTAAATGCGAGTTAATTCGTGTTGGGGTCTATGGAAAATGCATGTTATAGTGAAATCAAATT
>JZLH01S0330132.1:0-24599 GCA_001188425.1 Eucidaris tribuloides | reverse complement strand
GTGTAAGTACTCCATCTTTTCCCTAAAGGCAGGGCATCTTTTGCATGCCTAAAAATTAACTTTGCATGAATACACTGGTATATAGAAAAAAAGCTTTTTAGCAAACGTAATGGTGCTAGAAACTCAGTTTAGTGGCATTATATTGACTGTTAGACTTTGAATTCTACCAGTCTACTAGTCTATTTTCAGACCCTTACAGTACACGTTTGTTCATCATGTATGATGTGAAACATTTATTTACAACTTACAAAATGTTGTACCATGCATTCTCATGAACATAAAAAAAATGTATGCATTAGTCTCATGCAGATTGATATGCATACAGTGCGTCCCAGAAAAAAACAGAACCCTGAAATAAAGGCTATTGTGCGGAAGCAATGAGGCGTATAATTGCAGAAATAAGTTCAAAATAACCTTTGACTTAAATTCTTTCAAGTGATACATTAAGCAAACTTATTCATGCATGTATCTCTGAGTACCATGTCTTTAAAAATTTAAAGTGAAATACCATTTGTTACGCTTTATAGCTTTGACACTGTGCACTCCATGACAAGAAAGAAATGGACAGCTGGTGTGCACAGTATCAAAGCCAAAAAAACATACCAAATGGTTTTTCACTTTAAATTTTAAAGTCATTGTACTCAGAGATGCATGAGTGAATAGGTTTGGTTAATATATCATTTGAAAGAACATAAGTCAAAGTTTATTGTGAACTCATTTTTGCAATTATACACCTCATTGCTTCCGCACAATAAGCGTTTGTTTTTAGGGTTCTGTTTTTTTCTGGGACGCACTGTAGATTAATAAATAAATACTGTGATAAGGCTACCGAAGTAACTCAGTTCAGTGAGTTTCGCATGGAGTCTAACCATGGACCTAACGGTCTAACTGACCATTACTCTGTGGTGCATTTTTCAAATTCTAGGTAATTACTGATCTTCAGATTCTGCTGGAGAGCTGCAAAAGAGATTCCCTGCCTGTGAAAACTCCTTGCACATTTTTTTTTCAGGAGCTGAAGCAAGCTGCATCGAAACTAGGCCAGAAGCAGCCCCAGCAGAAGTCCACCATCGGCGCCAAGGAGCGCGAGGCCGTCGATCAGTGGGAAGCCTTGTGTCAGTTGAGTGAGCAGAGACAGAAGAGGCTGGAGGACTCCTACAACCTCCAGAAGTTCTACAAAGATTACAGGGAAATGGTAAGCATTCAGGGGCATCACTAGAATTTTGTCGAGGGGGGGGGGATGTACCCAGGGTCGTATCCAACAGGATCCTTCACTCAGACCCAACAAGGAAATGAGCTAAAAAAGAATCATCAATTTTTCATTTTATACCTCGCAGAATTACAAATTAACTGACAACTTCCCTGCTTGCATCAATAGATATTGTTGAGATTTTTGTGCAGGTTATGGTTTGGATACATTGTATTAAAATCTGTTTACTGGCTGGGGTTGGGGTTATTAAGAGAAATCAGTGGTGTCTAAAAATAATGAAGTTGCGTTTTGATTTTGTGTATTCTAAGTTGCCTGATATAAGTAGTGCTGTGAGTAAAAAACAAAACAAATTAGTTTACCCCTTAAACCATTGGAGACTAAGACAAGACATCACGGGCTGGGTTCTGTGGAGAATGCATGTTATGTTGCAATCAAATCATCTCCAAAGGGTTAAATAAGAAATCATATGTACTGGTAAAGTTAATGAAGTATGAAATTAAACTGGTTTTTGGCACAAAGTGATGACATACATGAATCAGTGTATCTCTCACAAACAAAACTCTGAGGTACTCCAGCCCCATGGGGGGGGGGGCCTCAACTTACGATGTGATACCTACATGCCACACCAAAGTCGCAAATCTGGGGGCTCTGGAGCTGGCTTGAGTGAAAAAAATGTCTCTGGAGCTGGAGCCAAGACCCTTGAGACCTCAAAATGCTATGCTTCATGAAGATCAGCGCTGTGCTGAAACTGCAATGCTCTGGCCCAAATCTGTGCTGCTAAAAACTCTGCTCAGTTGGGAGGGGGGGGGGGGGGGTCGCTGGCCAGGTCAAAATTGGTAGCGAAACTAAAGTAAGGGGCCTACGATGTTCTGGAACTGCTTTTATAAATGCATTAGTACGAGAAACAAATTTGGGGTGTCTGGAACTGAAAATATAAAATGTTCTGTGGCTTTTGAAATTGTGATGCTCTGGAGCTGACATTTATGGCTGAAAATGGAGGTCTCAACCACGGCATATAGGTATCACATAGAATTCGATGATGTATTTTTACAAGCTTTAAATATGTAAAAATGGTCATGGAATATAGAGTTTTCTTCTCTGGAAAGTCATGGAAAATTCAGGGAATTTTGAAAATGTGTAAGTGTACGAACCCTGTAGTAATTATTTTAGTGGAATAGTTGTCCCAGAGGTTAGTTGGGGTGGGGGTAGTTGTTTGGGAACGAACTAGCATAATCAGTGAGTCATCTATAAAGATTATCAGTTTTGTAATTTTTTGTGTGCCATTTGCCACATTCATCCTGACAGAGAAATGCTATGGACAGTGAAGAGCTTGGTAAAGACCTGACGTCAGTGGAGTCTCTCCTCAGACGGCATGGTGAACTGGTCCGGGATACAACAGCAGTGGAGAAAAAACTCAAGGTTAGAATTGAAATTGCGCTCATTTCATACAAAGTCACATAATCTAATGGCCAGAAGAGTGATATTAATTCACGTGCCAGAGTTGAAAGGTCAAAGGTTACAGGGCCTTATACATATCTGATTTTAGCTCAGAACCTTTAATCAAAATTCAATAAAACTTGCATCAAGTGTGTACTGTGATACAACAAAAAATTGATTAGACTTTAGAGTTCAAAGTTCATGAGGCCTTGTACATTTCTGATTTACCTCGATACCACAATATTCTAAGAACCACTGATCCAGTTACATATGTATACAAGTCATGCATTAGACATTGCAATGTGATTTTAATTTGACATGGGAGTGCTAAGGCATAACTATCAACTGCTATGCAGTCGAACTGCTTTAGTTAAAGACACTATATAACACTGTGGAAGACACGTTTAAAAAATTGTCGAACTTTGCTATCTGACATATCTGACAGTGTTTGAATGGACATATAAACACCTTAGAAGACAAAAGTTTGGACAGTTATGCTGTTACTAGTACAATATGTGCAGATATAAATTGGCACATTAATTTCCTATCGGGCGATAGGAAATTCTGCAACACAGCAGCCTATGGGAGAAAGCTGGAATGGTCTCTCAATGATTTTTACTTTGTTAAAGCACTTACTGATCGTTTTAAACTGCAATTTTTTCAGGGCTTCATTTTTAGACCATGTCAGAGACACTGGTAGCATGAGGAATCATGCAGCTCAGATTTTTTAAACTGGAAACACTGTTATACAGTGCCTTTAAAAGGTAACTGGAGTACTGGTTAATGATAAAAAAATCTTTCATCAGAGTTCCCCTTTTCATTGGTTTCCAGGTGAAAGTATATCACATTTGCACTATAATATGGGAAAAATTTACTTCAAATGTATCATATACATGTAGTTGTATTATTGGCAGTTAAAACAGGTGAATTTTCTGTCGCTTGCCGTAGCGATGCAATATTCACAAGTAATATCGTCCCTCAGAGATTTCTTTGTTATGACTTTCTCGGCATGATGATTTGTGTAGAGATTTTGTTTAAAATGGTAATCAAGTGACATTTTCAGAATAGCATCTGTTCATATATGGTTTGCAATCATTAAAATGTATACCAAATGCCTTCATGAACATCACAAATTTTATGCATATGTCTCATGCAGATTATTCATGGACCAATACATGATTACTAAAATAACATTACTGCACTGATATAGTTCAATGAGTTTCGCACAGAGTCTAATCTGGACCTACAATGGTCAGTTAGACCGTTACTCTGGTGCATTTCTCAAATTCTAGGTAATTACTGATCTTCAGATTTCACAGACATGTCCTTCATAAATAGCCTAAGGGTATGAGGGATGTTTTGTTGTGCTGCTGGAGAGGTGCAAAAGAGATTCCCTGCCTATAAAAACTCCTTGCACATTTTTGTTTTTCAGGAGCTGAAGCAAGCTGCATCTAAACTAGGCCAGAAGCAGCCCCAGCAGAAGTCCACCATCGGGGCCAAGGAGCGCGAGGCCGTCGATCAGTGGGAAGCCTTGCGTCAGTTGAGTGAGCAGAGACAAAAGAGGCTGGAGGACTCCTACAACCTCCAGAAGTTCTACAAAGATTACAGGGAAATGGTAAGCATTCAGGGGCATCACTAGAACTTTGTCGAGGGGGGGGGGGATGTACCCAGGGTCGTACCCACCAGAATCCTTCTCTCAGACCCAATGAGGAAACGAGCAAAAGAAAAGGTCATCCATTTTTATCCCACAGAATCACAAATGAGCCGACAACTTTCATCAATAGAAATTGTCGAGATTTTTGTGTAAATTGTGGTTTGGATACATTCTATTAAAATCTGTTTCCTGGCTGGGGTGGGGTTATTAAGAGAAATCGGTGGTGTCTGAAAATAATGAAGTTGCATTTTGATTTTGGGTATTCTAAGTTGCCTGATGTAATTAGTGCTTTGAGTAAAAAACAAAACAATTAGTTTACCCCTTAAACCATTGGAGATTTAGAACAAGATATCACGGACTAGGTTCTATGGAGAATGCATGTTATGTTGCAATCAAATCATCTCCAAAGGGTTTTAAATAAGAAATCATATGTGCTGGTAAAGTTAATGAAGTATGAAATTAAACTGGCTTTTAGCACAAAGTGATGACATACATGAATCAGTGTATCTCTCACAATCAAAACCTTTGAGGGACTCCAGCCCCAGTGGTGGGGGGGGGGGGGGTCACGTCGGACTTACAATGTGATACCCTACGGTTACCACACCGAAGTCACAAATCGGGGGCTCTGGAGCTGGCTTGAGTGAAAAAAATTGAATCTCTGGAGCTGGGGCCAAGACCCTTAAAACCTCAAAATGGTATGCTCCAGATCAGCGCTGTGCTGAAAGTGCAATGCTTTGGCCTGTATCTGCGCCACTGAAAACCCTGCTCAGTTGGGGGGGGGGGGGTTGCTGGCCAGGTCAAAATTGGTAGCGAAACTAAAGTAGGGGGCCCTGGAACTGCTTTTATAAATGCATTAGTACGAGAAACAAATTTGGGGTATCTGGAACTGAAAATATAAAATGTTCTGTGGCTTCTGAAATTGTGATGCTCTGGAGCTGACATTTATGGCTGAAAATGGGGGTTTCAACTGCAGCACATAGGTATCACACAATTATACTAAGTGCCCCCCCCCCCAAGTCTTACCAGTGCAAGGCTGAGTCCAAGTCTTACCACACATGATGATGATGATGATGATGACGACGACGACGACGACGACGACGACGACGACGATGATGATGGTGATGGTCGTGGTCATGGTCATGGTCATGGTGATGATGATGATGAAGTTAATCAAATTACCTGGTTTGTATTTCTCTAACAGGTGGCATGGACGGGTGAGATCATCAATCGTATGACATCAGGAGAGCTGGCCAAGACTTCATCCGAGGTGGAGAACATGTGTGAGCTGCACAAAGAGAGAAAGGTATTCTGTCACTGCCAGTAATTGATACCCCTTTATCAGAAAAGTACACAGACACCTGCTGGGTATTGGGGGAACAATAGCTCAAGTGTCACTTGTGTGTGGTCTGTTGCAATGAGTGCATGGTCTGTGGTTTGTAATATAGCTAATGACATATTTTATCAATTACCCCCCCCCCCCCCCCCAACTATTGCTACAAATTACTGCGTTTGTACATAATTATCTCTCTTATCTGGCCATATCACTTATCTCGATGGCTGCTAGTCCCAACATTGCTGGATAAACGAGATTGGACCGTACATCAATTTATTGGTGATAATCAATTAACATGTTTCATTTCAGGCTGAAGTGGATGGTCGCGATGCCAAGTTTGCCTCCCTGCACACCGTTGGTTCCGAGATGATCCAGGATGACCACTATGCCTCCCAAGACATCAGGAGATGTCTTGAGCAGCTGGAGGAGAGCCGTCAACAGGTGCACAGTGAATGGGAGGAGAGGAAAGTACTCCTTGCACAGTGCTTTGACCTACAGGTAAGATCAACCCTTTTCTCTTTAAAAGATCGTGTTTTTGATTTGCACATAAAAATGTTTCTACTCAAATTTGATATGTCTCTTGGTAATGATGATGTTCTTTACTTTATGATGTAGTACCACTAGAGCTTGGAACTGGCATTTGCCCATTTACACACAAAAATAGCAATCCGTAGTAAATACACTGAAGCCAATTTTATTCAATTCAATTCAATATTATTCCGTCAATATAAAAACATCAAAAAATAGTTCTTCTTAGTATGTTGAAAAAAAAATTAGATAAGAGTAAGTGACATATAAGTACATTTTGAATATTACAAAGAAATTATACAAACAATATGAATCAGACACAAACAAAACATTTGATAACGTTAAATATGAACCAAGTATCATAAACAAAAATATATAGCATAGTATGCATTTTGATTTATGAAAACTGTTATTTGTGAATTTGTATAAACGTACATGATTTTTTTTTTCACACAAAGGTAATATTTCACAATCCCTATGTGACTGAACTAACAAAAACATATTTATTGAAAGAATACGGATAACATTGAAATGCATATTACACAACATATTATGAAATATATGGTTTCAATCAAGGGGGAATATATAAATGACATTATTCCTCTAACTTTCCAGGTTTTCCAAGAATACATGGAACAGGCAGAGAGCTGGTTGTCCTCTAAAGAGGCCTTTCTCCTACAGGAAGACACAGGGGTGAGTATTGTAGTTGACCTGTCTAATCGCCTTGTGATTATTTTTGTGTCCCATAAGTTTTTTTTGTACAATGTAGAGTGAAATGTTCCAGTTTCTCAATCTAATCACCAATTAGTATCTTAAAGGTTAGTGACATGATTGGGAACACTTGAAAATGCCTCAAGAACCAAATGAGTTGAAATATATGCCAACTATACACTAGATGGAGTGGATCTCCCACCTGGGAGGATTCGTCTCTAATTTGTTTACGTAAGGAGAATCAAGCATGAACATACAAGTATTTTAATTTTATCGGGGCACAATAAAAATGGGACCCATAAAGAGCCACACAGCAGGTTTCCATGCTATGAGGGATATTGACATTATTTATTTTAGAATGAGTCAACGTTTGACTACAAGATTTTCACAGGAGAATCCTTGCATAGTTTATTTGATCCTAGAGTATTTTCAGCCCAAGTTGAGGATTAACCCCAATCATGTGATTTACCTTTAAAACTGGTGTCCAAAATTTTACAGCAAGAGTGTTTATGAAAAGATAACAATGGCTGAACAAACTCAGACAAAACAATAATAAAAACAAAATGAACAACAGAGTGTGCAGACAGAAATCTGCATTTCTTGATATCTACTCCATATTATCTGCTTTTGGCCAGGATTCTTTGACGACTGTGGGTCGCGAGCCAGGGCTCATGACGGCTTTGAGAAGACTCTTCAGAACCAAGTGGAGAAGATAGAGGACCTGCAAACCTTTGCCTCAGAGCTGGTGTCTGGGGGTCATTACGATGCCAACTGGGTCAAGGACAAATGCGATGGCATTCAGGAGAGGTAGATATATACTAGGACAATTACTTTGTAGCACAAATATTATAAATCATTATTATTACGCAAATAATTACCGTTGGTGAAGGTGATGGGACGATCTATCACTTCCTAGGCGATCTGGATGTAGCTATCTTTCCAAAGCGAAGCTGAGGAAAGATGAGTATACATTCAGATCGTCGAGAAAGTGATAGATCTTCTCATCGCCTGAAACCAAAAGGTAGTTATATGCTTTATATTCCACATCAGAAACTATTTAACTAAAGAAACAACAAAGATGTTATTTCTCTGAAAGAAGACATTATTTTGGGTCCAAGTATGAAATACGCGCCCGACCAACTCCTGGGTCTTCATTGCACCCAGTTCTAATGCATCAATTATCAATATTTTGAGTACATGTGAAATGAAAGTGCATTTCGACACCCGCACTATCAATTTACTATCTACTGAGTGAAACAAACTTTTCTTCTTGAGTGATCTAATAGGGAAAACTATGCTTTATCATGTGATCAACTCTTGGCCAATCCTATAGCAAGATTCTTAGTACGTGGAATATAATTATAAATATGTGGTAAGGATCATTGAAATAAGAATGAGAACCAGGGTGAGAGAATTGAGCCAGAAGTTGAGGGAAATGGGACTGAGGTGGCTGGGTAAAGTGATGAGAAGAGAAGAGAAGTATATGGGGAAGAGGATGAGGAGTCTGGTGGTGGGAAAAAGGAAGAAGAGAAGATTGAGAAGAAGGTGGCAGGACTGAATAAACGAGATCCTGAAAGCAGTGGGAGCAGAGAGGAGAGGAATATGTCGGAGGAGGATAAGGAGACTGGTGGTGGATAAGAAGAAGAGGGGAAGACCAATGAGAAGCTGGCAGGACTGCGTACAGGACTTGAAAAGAGGAATTAAGAAGGTGTATCCACTCCTATGACTCCACTTAGTTGGAATAAAGACAGAGGAAGAAGAAGATTAATTACAGATATTGACAATGCATTCATTGCCTACATTTTGCACCTTCATTATTTTTGAATAATTTGCCCCTTGTAAATATTTATGTATAGTGTAGCTAATATCTATTTGGATTTTCCGTATGTAAAATAGATTATACCTTTTTCCCTTGCACACATCAGAATGTATGGGATAAAACCAGTATCCCAACTTACAGAACAGACTCCAAAGGATGGGGAAATGTGATGCATATTGTCATGCATGTTTCAACTAAACTTTGTTGTAGCAGTGCAATTTTTTGAACAAAATAAAAAAAGGTAGTTGAATTTTACAAGCTTTCTGATTGTGTCCCGTTCTGGTCTGTGAGCAAAAGTTGCCAATTCTATATCAATTTATCATTTTCCTTTCATGTCAGGCGAGACAAGTTGTGGTCTAAAACCGAAGCGAGACGTAGACGGCTGGCTGAGTCACGACAGATGCATCAGTTCCTACAGGATATTTACGAGGTGGGCACGTGGATTAACGAGAAGACGCAGATCGCGTCGGACGAGTCGTTTCGCGACCAGAGCAACCTCACCCACAAGCTACAAAAGCACCAGGCCTTCGAAGCTGAGATACAATCCAATCGGGGCAGGGTTGATGCTATTAATAAGGTAAGGAGATATTACTTTTACTGGTTAAAATAGATTAATTTTATGCTGTTTTATGATTGCAAAAGTGTCCCCGACAAATTTCATTGAAAAAAAAAAGGTTGAAAAAACAAAGAAACACATAAGAAATTCATAAAACAATAAAATATATAAAAAATTGATTGTGATTCGGCAAATTTTTTCTAGATAATTGTTAGAAATGTAAAAATTAATATTTTCATCAAAAATTAGCATTCTACTAGCTATCGTAAGTGAGTTATAGGTGAAAACTTAATTTCATACACTCATTTGCATAATTAATTACTTAAAAAATATAAAAAATAAAGTTTTTGACAAGTTTGCTATACACTCATGAAGTTAAAATCCGGCTCTTTGCGCATGCAAATTTTCGCGGCGATCGCGCAATCTGTGGCCGAGATCTGAAGGGGGGGGGGGGTCAAATTGAACCCCTCCCCCAGTAAAAACCTGGTCTGAACTAGCCCAGTTAAAATAGAGTTAACTGTTTGCACATATCTTTTAAAGGTGAATTCCAGGCTTATAGCAAGTTGCTTTGAAGACAAGCAGAAAAATCAGAGAAACACATCAGTAAAAGTTCGAGAGTAATTTGAACAAAATTGAATAAAGTTATTCATATTTCTAGCTCCACCAAACTATGTTTGAAGGGGGTATATAGAAATCAGCATACGGGTGGGTGGGTGGGCGGTCAGTTGGTTGCAAATCTTGCAGATCAAACTTCTTTTGAAGTTTTTGACCAATGTTTATGGAATTTGGCACACACATTGGTCTTGCTGTGAAGATGTGCAAGACACATTTTTTGATAGCATTGGAAACTATGTTACCATGGCAATGACATGTTATGGCAACAAATCAAGAAAAAATCTTGCGGATCAAACTACTTCCTCAATTTTTGATCAATTTTCATGAGATTTGGCACACACATTGGTCTAGGGATGAACATGCGCAAGACGTTTTTCTTGAATGTGTCAGAATCTTCCTTGCCATGGTAATGGCATATATGGGTAAATTAGGTATTACATTCATTTCCTCACATAAGGCCAGGCTGATGGGGCGGGGGGTCATAATCAACGTAATATGTGATATGTCTAGTTTAAAATTCCAATGACAGCGTTGTAGCATTCACTGTGAGCAAGCCTTCATTGCCTGTATTCTGAATTCAGGTTGAATTAACTCCAATCTAACTGGAGTATGCAAATTAGGTGTCTAAAAATGTGCACGATGTCAAGGAAAACATGTATAAAATCTCAGTGCTGAGTCTCTATGTGTTGAAAAGTAATCACAAAATATGTGAAGGGTGGTGGAAACCCTCCCCCCCCCCCCAGTCTATTAAGGATTAAATCAGTGCAATGCAAAATTAGATTCATCTGATGATTTCTTTTATGTCCTGGGTTTTGTCGAACCACCGAGGTGGAGCAAGACTAAGGGTTCCTTGGCAATATCTGTCCTTAACGCCTTTGAAATTGAAAAACTTTGGGACTATTTGCCTGTTTGTAACCAAACTTGGATGGTAGATGCCTTATATGGACATCAATGTTGTTAGGGGTCAAAGGTCATGTGTGCAAGACAAAGGTCAAATGAGCTTGAATGTTCATAATTACCTGCAAGTTTTTACTGTGGTTGGTAACTTTGCAACCTTAAGCCCATTTGTACCCAAACTAGGATGGTAGATGCCTTACAGGGTCTTCTATGTAATTTGGGAGTTAAAGGTTACTTTTATAGGTGAAAGGTCAAATGTTAAAATAGTAGGGCGAGACACATTATCTCATTTTTCTTTGTTAGGATGGTGAAGACATGATCAGCCAAGATCATCATGCCTCAGATGAAATCAGGGAGAAGTTGAGTGAACTGGAGCAGAGATGGCAGCACCTGATGGACCGGTGTGTGTGGAAACAGGATCACCTACAACAGGCCTACAAGGTTGGTGATTTTGTGATGTTGGTTGGACCAAAGGGGTGTGTGTGGGGGGGGGGAGGGGGCAGTCAATCCCAGCGTGGTGACCATGCGTGATCAAAACACCCCAAAGCAAGGGTGTTTTTACTTAACCCCTTGGGCTCGATGCTATACAGCACTGTTGTTCATTGAGAGACGACGCAATTTGCACGTGTTTGACTTTGAAGGGAATATAAACCCATGTATTCTGATAAAATTCCTCTCACAATATTCATTTTCTTATTTTATACTGGCCAAAAATGTGTAATTTCGGGGACAGACGCACTAAGTAATGAAACTCTACCGTTTATCCAGTGTTTGACCGAAATATTTGTCATATTTTCTGGGCTTCTGTAGAAGCCCGTCGTCTCTGAGTGTGCAATGTACTGGGCTTCTGTACAAGCCCGTCGTCCCCAAGGGGTTAATGTTCAGGTGCATGACATGTCTTGGGCATCAAAATCATTTTCTTTAAAAGGGGTGCTTTTCCACAACATGTTTTATGTGTATAATGTTAATGACATGATTGTGGGTAGTCCTCAACTTGGCGTAAAACTATACTAGAATCAAGTAAATGGTACAAGAATTCTACTGTGAACATTTTGTAGTCAAAAGTTGACTCATTTTAAAATAACTTCCATCAGTGTGCCTTGTGACAGACAAATTTGTTGCGTAGCTTTCTTTGGGATTAATTTCTCTCGGGGCATGAGAGAAATAGAGTGCTGGTATGTTCATGCTTGATTCTCCTTAGGTAAACAAAGTCAAGATAAATCCTTCCAGCCAGGAGATACACTCCAACTAGTATTTAAACTCATATATCTTTCTATGAGTTTGGTTCGAGAGGCATTTTTCATTTCTCCCAATCATGTCACTGCCCTTTAAGGTCTAAAACAAGACTAATTTTTTAGTGTTCTGTGGAGGAGAAACACATGAAATCCTTGTTTAGTTGTATTTTGCAGTTGGTGCTGAATAATTATTTATGGGTGATTTAGAATTTTGGGGGTCAAACATGTATACAACACTTGGCAACAATTTTGTAAATGTGTAAATATATGAACCCTGAAATTTGTTTCTAATTACTCAGTTGTGATGTATGTGTGTCACAGGCTCACGTTTTACAACGCACCGTTGATGACATTTCTGCGTGGATGAAGGAAGCTGAGACCCAACTCCATTCAACAGACTTGGGCAAGAACATGGCTAGTGTCAAACATCTCCTCAAGAAGCACCAGGTGACGTGAATTCATGCCTGTATATCCCCTTGACCCCTCTCTCCCCCTTCCTCATCTCACCCCATCCTAACCCCCTCCCCTGTCCCCCAATACTATTTCCATTGCAACTGTGCAAAAATGTATCAGGACAACTACCCCGGAGGACAACTCCCACCTGACAACTCCCCTGAAAAACGTCTCCCCAGGAGGACAACTCCCCATAGGACAGCTTCCCCAGAAGACAACTCCCCCAGAAGACAACTCCCCCTCAGGACAACTCCCCCAAGGACAACTCCCGAGAGGACAACTCTGACTTTTTAGGCTAGAAACATTCTTAAACTCCTTTAAGGACGTTGTTCTATGCGGGAGTTGTCCTTCGAGAGAGTTGTCCTGTGGGGCAGTTGTCCTGGGGGGGGGGGAGTTGTCCACTATGGGAGCTGTCCTTTGGGGGAATTGTCAGGTGGGAGTCGTCCCAGGGCAGTTTCACCCTGGGGGAGTAGTCCTTGAACCGTGCGACAAGACTGGTGTGAGAAAGGATGAGTATCAAGCCATCTTGTGATGTCTCACTGCCTCTTAATTTGTGCAATATCAGTGGGATTTAAGTTGCCACACTATTTGCACTTCTTTTCAATATAGATTCAGTATTTTTAACTATTTATGGAATAATGAAAACAAAATTTTGATGAAAAATGAATGTTCTTCTTCTTAAACATGAAAATGTCACCCATATTCATTCTTTTCACTGTTTTTTTTTAACAAATAGACTCCCTGTCTGACACTGCATTTTCTTCCAAGTTTGTCTGAAACAAGTCATCTAAAAATGTGCATATGCCCTGTCTGATAAGACTTGTCTTTACTAAAATTAATACACATAAACATAGTACATAAAACAGAACATAAGCAAATTGTATCAGAAACGACTATGTCAGCTTCGATACCCATTATTTCAATTCTGTAATTGTTTATCATTTGTGCATATTATACCCTTACCCTATCAGTTCTTTGCTATTTCAACATTTGTATTACAGGCCTTAGAAATCGAAGTGGAATCTTATGAGGATAAAGTGATCGAGGTGAAACAAACGGCTGAGGTCTTGAGAGGAGAAGACAACTTCTTGGGACAAGAGATGCTGGAGAAAACAGACAGTTTGTATCAAAGGTGAAAATTAGATGTTTCTTTCTCTTCTGGTCTAAATGTCAATAATATAATTTTTTGTTATTCAGAGTATGTGATTATTTATGTCTATTTTCTGCATGTGTATTTGTCTGACTCAGAAAATCTTTACATATGATAGTCTTCCAGGCAACACAGTTCTCATTAAGCAGATCATTTCAGCTCCAACTCCTCATTCAACTATCACCATCATACGGTCTGAAATGTAGTCGTGTAGTAGTAAGAGTAAGAAGAAGAAGAAGGAGAAGGAGGAGGAGGAGGAGTGTTAAAATTTTGAATTGCATAATTGTTTAGCCTATTGAATACTAATTGTCTTCCTTTAGACCCTTGCGGTGTATATCCTGTGTATGACTGTGCAATCGCTTAAAAAATTCCAAGAGTATACCATATGCATTCTTGTTACATGGCACATTTTAAGCACAAGTTCTCATGCAGATTATTATTCATAGACAAATTCATGAATACTGAGACGGTGATGCCGACCAGAGCCTGACACAAAGACTACACAGTAGGCTGGTCATATTAAATTTTTAATTTTAAAAATCTGAAAATGTATGAAATTTATGATTCAAATTTAAAAAAAATTATTGAGAGACTCCCATTTTCAAATCAATCTGAATTTATAATGCCAATAAACCAAACAACAACAACAACATACAATTGATGCACTGGTTGCGAGTGTGTTAGGGCAGAGACAGTGCACAAAGTTTAGTCAGTGCAAGTGATAACACAAGCGCCTGCAGGGCAAGTACGTTATCCATCGCACTGACTAAATCGAGTGCACTGGAACTACCCTAGCACAGGAACAAAACAGTGCATCAATTGTTTTTTAAGATGGGTCGGCAATACAGCTTGAAAATATGCAACAAAAATTAGACCCTAGGCCTAGTAGAGGCAAGCACTCGACCGTAAGCTAGCTAGACCAAGTTCTAGTCTACCCTACGACTACGTACAGACGAGTACAAACTTTTTCAATTTGGCTGCCAATATATGAGCGCAGCGAATATCGTCAGGTATCGATCATTGGGCATGCACAAAAGGAGAATTAAATGCATGCCCCATGCCTGTCAATTGACCAATCACATTGTGTCATTTTTAAACCCGTATTATAATATTTTGTGCATCATTCAAATTCTGGATAATTGTAATTGACCTTCGAATTTCACTGCCAGGGCCTTCACAAGTAGCCGGTGGGCTACAGTGATGTTTTGTTGTGTTCTCGAGGTCTGTGAAAGGAAAACCGTGCCTGTAAATTCATTCATTTCAATACATTTATTTAAAAAAATCAACCTGTTTTAGAGACAAATCCTTCCAGCCGGGAGATCCACTCCAGCTGGTGTATAGTTGGTATATATTTCAACTCATTTGGTTCTTGAGGCATTATCAAGTGTTCTCAGTCATGTCACTAACCTTTAACCTCGCACAAGGTAGGGAGTTTTGAAAGAGGTGTGGCTCATCCCTCAGTTTCTCTAATCAGCTGTGTAGCTGCATTCCTGATTACAGGTTTCTGTCCCCATCTGAAAACCACCTATGACATCGGATAATATGTTGTCTCTCTGCAACCATTTTGGCAATGTCCTTGAGATTTCCAACAACAGTTGCCAAACATTGTGCAATAGCATGCTTGGTCTCATATCTCACGTTGGAGAAAAGTGTTATGTGCAAGAGTTGTAAATAAAAGTATGCACTTTCTTATGATGTAACTTTAGTTTTAATGTTGTAAAGATTTCTGAAGTTAGAATTAATTTTGTGAAGTTATTCATTTCAATACAGTAGATATTCACAAATGCATAAAAAATATGGCTGTTTTTCCTATTTCACACAAATATGTGTGATATAATTTCAAATTTATAGGAAAGTATCCAATGAAAACCTATCAGTTTCAGAGTGATTTAGTGAGGGCTGTCCTGCTATAGGGAAACCCCGTTATAACGAGGTTGTCGGGACTGCCGATTTTACCTCGTTTTAACTGGTACCTCATTGTAAACGTACATATAATGTACAGTGTATCACACAAAATATAACATGTATGGGATTAGACATTAAACCCATCTGTTTACTGCTTCTTCCACTTGTTCTGTGCCAAAACTATGAACAGACAGCTGATTATTTTTATTAACTCATCCAAAGTAATAAAGAAAACAAGATCTCGAAATAAAGCCAACTCCATCATCGCTCGTAACTTGCGTTGAGTGTTCTGCATGGGAGCTAGGCTTTTTATGTGTGACAGGTGAATGTACTGTGCAGTAGTGTGTACTACACACACACACACACACACACACACGTGCAGATGAGGGACTTCATGTATTGTGCATGTATGTTTAGGAGCCATGCGTGGCAGGCTATCGCAATGAACTGCCATGCGCTCTGAAACGATTTGGCAATTTTTGCGTTGCCAAAATTTAGAATTCCATTTCTCCATTTTCCATTTCCTCGTTTTAACCAGGTGAATTTCTCATGTATTTCTTTGTTAATGGGTTAAGAAGAGTACCTGGTTATAAGCGAAATGTTGCAATACCCGAGCTCGTTATAAATGGCACTTATTTTCATTGAACAACACGTAAATGAAAACGGGACCGAGACAATCATCTCGTTAAAAGCGGTACCTCGCTATATCCGAGCTCGTTATAACGGGGTTTCCCTGTACTATATAAACATGATATAACAAATTGTATTACTGTTATAGATTTTATATTGATGGCATTTATGTCGGGATTTGTGGCACAAAATTGCACCAGTGACATGTTAAGTGTTTAAGGTGTCTTTCACCATGTGCTAATTACTTCTACCTTTCTCACCCTATCGCTTTGCATTTATTTTACGACCAAACAATTAGATATGCAGCCGTTACTGAGCTTGCAGCCAAGAGACAAAAACAGCTTCAGGATGCCTTTGCCCTCTGCCTGTTCTTGCTGGACATCGACGATGAGTTGTCATGGATACAGGAAAAGATGACACTGGCATCGTCACCGGAGCACGGCCAATCTCTGACTGCCGTGCAGAATCTTCTGAAAAGACACCAGGTAGGTTAGAGCCGTATCCAGATATATTCCTCGTAGACAACTTCTCCCCAGGACAAGTGCCCCTTACAACAATTACCTTATAGGACAAGTGCCCCTTAGGAAAATTACCTCTTGGGACAAGTCCCCCTTTGGACAATTACCTCGTAGGACAAGTGCCCCTTAGAACAATTACCTCCTAGGACAAGTGCCCTCATGACAATTACCCCCTAGGAAAAATGCTCCTTACAAAAATAGGACAAGTGCCCCTTAGGAAAATTACCTCATAGGACAAGTGCCCCTTAGGACAATTACCTTGTAGGACAAGTGCCCCTTACGATAATTACCTCCTAGGTCAACTACCCCTTGTAATTCTTAGGTGAGAAGTTGTCCCACTGGTAGTTGCCCAGGGAGGCGGTGTAGTTCAGGTGGCCTTCTACCATAGGCTTGTGTGTTGTAGAATCTGATTTTTTGATAGCCAATTCAAGATTGCTAGGGGCCAAATGAAAATTTTGGGGGCCATTGGCACCTAGGCCATTGTTAACGGCAAGCCCTGAGAGGCAATTTAAAGTCAATCAAAACTTGGTCATACCAAATCTCATCATCACAACGTCTCTGAGGTACATGAATAAAGTGAAGTGTGTTCTGCTAGACGTAAGGGTGAGGGTTTATATTCTTGTCTCGCCTCGTAAACGCTGTCTCACACGACTTTACACATTACCCTTTATCATTGGGTGCAAACCTGCACGTTATTGTGTGCCCCCTCCACTCCCTGGTGAGTATTCCTAGCCCTATAATTAAAGAATATTGGCAAGATTGGACAGTTTAGGTCACAATGCTTCGAAAATCAAGTATACTGTTTAAAGTTTCTGCTGTGGAAATGTCATATTCGTACATTTTCTCTTGCACAACAATTATCAGAAATTGATGTGGTGGTGAAATTTGCTATGTAGCTTATTATTGGATCAATTTCTATCAGGACCAGGGATTCATTCAGTACTGGTAGATAATGCTTGTTTCTCCTCAATAAAATCCAAGACAAATCCTTCCAGCCCGAATATACATTCTCACTAGTTTATGTATTGGTATGTGTTTCAACTCATTTGGTTCTCGAGGCATTTTCTACCTTATACAATCACGTCATTGCCCTTTAATGCCCTACAGATGCTAGAAACGGAGATCACAGCCCACGAGCCTCTGATAGCGTCCGTCTCCAACACCGCCCACCATCTACTGGACAGTGGTCACTACGCCGGACAGGAGATCAGGGACCAGGATTCAAGCCTCAACAGGGGCTGGTATCAACTCAAGGAGGCGGCCGCCGAGAGGAAGAGGAAACTTCACGCCGCCATGGAGCTGCAAAAGGTACAAGGATGCTTGGAGCCGAAAGGGACAAATTCTTCAAAATTGTAACAGATTGCTATAAAACTAATACTCAGTAGTGTTAGTAACAGGTAGAACTAGCCAGAGTCAACTTACCATCAATTTTCTACTAATTACTCTTGATTTATGGTCATCTCCAACTTGCATTGAAGTACACCCTCTGTCATCAAATTCAACATTTACCAAGAGGACATAGCAGACATGTGTAAGACGTTACACGATATAGGACGTATGAGCCCTTACTTTTGTGTATGGATGCATATGCAAACATAAAATTCAGAATTTTCCTGACTATTTATTTTTGAAATATCTGTGTGAGGAAACTAGGGAGAAAAGGATTCTTTTTTGAATGATTTATGGAAAAGTTGTTCTTATTTTGCCCATAGTTTGTTACTGAATTAGATTACTACATGTAGCTGCAGCCAGACATTCTTTTTTCACGGCTGTTTTGTATTGTTGATTGATGGATCTTGTCACATGTCATATTGGCAGTTCTACTCGGACCTGATGGAGGCCGAATCCTGGATGAAGGACAAGCGCCCCCTGTTGACCAGTACTGACTTTGGCAAGAACGAGGATTCGGTGGTGTCTCTCCTGAAGAAGCTGGATGGCCTAGAACTGGACCTGGAGAGCTACAACAGCACCATCCAGAGTCTGGCTGCTACAGCCAACACACTGATGAACTCACCTCATCATGAAACCCAAAACATACAAGACAGACAAGTAAGTGTGTATTCAAAAGTGTTGGAGGACTTGAGGCCGACTTTGCCAGTCCTGGGCATCAGCCTCGGCCTCTTAACCCCGTGACTTGGACTCGTCCCCAGCCTCGTAGCATTTGGCCTCGGTGACACGAATCGAGGCCAGGTCGAGGCTGCAAGACTTTATAGAATCTGGTGAAGCCAAGAATAACTCCCATCTCATTTGCATTTTAAAATGTTTTCTACTAATATGCCATAAAGAATTGTGAAAATCCTAGTATGACATGAAGCTAAGTAAATTCACCTGTAAATGCAATCTACCCTCCCCGTATTAAGTTTCACACAGTTATTTATGTAGGTCATTGTTTCTCAATTTCGCTGGTCTATTATTGTAACAAGACAGGTACTGTGAAAGTCAATGCACATTCATTATTAGCTCAATATTCTGATGGCTTTTAGTCATTTACATATTTTTTAAATTCAAAATCAGCAGCTTTTACTTTGCTTTGTTTGAATTTTTCTGAAATTGATAAATTTCAGTAATAGTGCATATTAACCAATGTAAAACTGCTCTATGATTGTGTTTAATTGATTGTGGGGTTTCAAAGTAATTTTGAAAGGTTTAAACTATGCCCTTAAATATTCGTACTTCGGAGAGTGGTGACTCGTATAATGGTGACTCGGACTCAGAAGATAATGAGTGTTGAACTTTTGTTGAAACTAAGTGTTCTGTTGTTTTCAGCTACTCTTTTCAGTACTAGAGTAACGTATATCAGAATATCATCTATTCATACATAGTTCACAATATGTTAATCATGCTGCTATATAAGCAACTCAATATATCTTTTGTTTCTATTCATATGTATTTGATGTCTGTTTAATGAATTTTTGTGGAATCAAAATGAATTGACTTGAAATTGACTTACATTGCTAATTGTACACTTGTGCAGACCCAGATTGAAAGCCAGTTCCAAGATCTTCTGGTCCAGCTGGCCAGTCGGAAACACACCCTGACGGATCACCTCCGGCAGTATGAGTTCCTACGGGAGGTGGACGAGATGATGGACTGGATCCAAGAGAAGGAGGTCACTGCATTGTCTGAAGATTATGGCAAGGACTTGGAACATGTCGAGGTATCATACAAGAGAGTGATTTGGATTAATGCTGGTGTTAGTGTTATCTTAACACTAACACCAGCATTAATCTGAAACTTGAAGTCGGTCTGTGTTAGTGGAACATGTGGAGGTATCATACAAGAGAGTGTTTTCTTTACACTAACACCAGCGTTAATCTGAAACTTGAAATCGATTTGTGTTAGTGGAACGTGTTGAGGTATCATACAAGAGAGTTATTTGGATTAATGCTGGTGTTAGTGTTATCTTAACACTAACACCAGCATTAATCTGAAACTTTGAATTGATCTGTGTTAGTGGAACATGTTGAGGTATTATATGAGAGAGTGATTTCAAGTTTGGATTAATGCTGGTGTTAGTGTTATCTTAATACTAACACCAGCATTATTGTGAAACTTGAAATCAGTCTGTGTTAGTGGAACATGTTACAATATCATACAAGAGAGTGATTTCAAGTTTGGTGTTTTCTTTACACTAACACCAGCATTAATCTGAAACTTGAAATCAATCCGTGTTAGTGGAACATGTTGAGGTATCATACAAGAGAGTTATTAGGATAAATGCTGGTGTTAGTGTTACCAGCATTAATCTGAAACTTGAAATCAATCTGTGTTGGTGGAACATGTTACGGTATTATATGAGAGAGTGATTTCAAGTTTGGATTAATGCTGGTGTTAGTATTATCGTAACACTAACACCAGCATTATTGTGAAACTTGAAATTGGTCTCTCTTAGTGGAACATGTTGAGGCATCATACAAGAGAGTGATTTCAAGTTTGGATTAATGCTGGTGTTAGTGTTATCTTAACACTAACACCAGCATTAATCTGAAACTTGAAATCAATCCGTGTTAGTGATTTGACCTTCAGATCATGAGGTACTTCCACAAGTTGGTGTTGTGGATAGTGCTGAAAATCATTTGCTGAACTGAGATGAGTTGATGATGTCGGCGATTTTTATGCATTTGTTCCATTCACTAACACAATCCCCTAGGAAGGAAATCACCATTTCAAGTTTGTTTCTTAGTATTATTTTAGTCTCTGCTTACCAAGCTCGGTCTCTCAGTTGTGTAATGTGTATGGCAGTACAGTGGTGCATGAGGAGCGGCAAGGCAAATTATCAGATTTTAGTTTGTGAAAGAACTAAGACATAATGAAACGAGTGAACACATAATAGCAAGAGGGAAGTATAATAGAATTTGTTAAAGTACACTACAAAATGTTTAAATTGCATGATAACATTACGTTTCAACAGTTATTATGGTTTTGTTGTCCATTGATGCTGGTGATAACACCTAGTGTTAAGCTAACACTACAGAATCCATAGTGGTCGTTAATACGAGTCACCGTTTCAGGAGTGTTTCTGATCATGGTTTGATTGAAGTTGGGGTGTCAGTGTACGCAATGAGTGATTTGTCATCATGGACATCATTTTCTTTGTTATTTTGCCCATCTTCCAGATACTTCAGTCCAGGTTCAACAGCTTCACCCGTGATCTACTCGCCAACGAAGGACGCATCCTGGCCATCGCCAACAAAGCAAGCACCCTGCTGGACAGTGGTATCCATGGTGACGGTACCATAGCAACCAAATGCCAGGAACTTGAAATGAAATGGGATGAACTGAAGGAGGCGACCAATGCACGTGCACAAGTAGGTTGAAGATATTAACATCAGTGACATGATGTTGCGTGGCTTTGAAGTGGACATAAGGATATAATCATAATTAAATCATAATTATCAATCATTTGTGAATATTTGGAATGGGTCAGTTCGCTGCAGTTACAGCAAAATACCAATAAAAATGATAATCATACTTAGATTATTGTCCCAAGGTAATAAGGGTGGGGGAGCACTTAGTATAATTATGTGATACATATGTGATGCAGTTGAGACCCTCATTTTCAGCCCTTAATATCAGTTCCAGAGACCCCCAAATTTACCATTCCTTGTACCAATGCATCCTTAAATGGCTACTCCAGATAATTATACTTTAGTTTTCGCTACTGACTTTGGCCCGGCCATGCCACGCTGCTTCCGTGGTGCGGATTCGAGTCAGAGCATTGCACTTTCAGCACGGCGAGCCAGAACTTAGCCGGAACTTGGTCTTTAAGGTCTTAGCTCCAGCTCCAGAGACCCTCATTTTTGTCCTCGAGCCAGTTCCAGAGACCCCCATTTTCAACCTCGGTGTGGCACATAGGTATCACTGAAGTGGGCTTTGAGACCGGTCTTGGATACAACACTACTGGCCTGAATATTACCCATTATATGAAGCAAGTTTGTTTTTCATTTGTAATAATTTAATGGCATGTATTGGTACTGCTTTTTCTCTCCAAGGCTTTAGCTGATGTGCGAGTGGTGCATGCCTTTGACCGTGACATTGCAGAAACATTGACTTGGATACAAGAGAAGGAAGCGGCAGTATCCACTGAAGATTACGGCCATGACCTACCCAGTGTACAGGCATTGGTCAGGCGCCATACTGGGTTTGAGGTATGTGTATCACAACATTGCTTTTCCTATACATAAATTAAAGATAAACTACAGTATTAGTTGATGATAGAAATCATAGTTACCCGTTTTATTGGCTTCCAGGTGAAAGCATATTACATTTGCATTATGATAGGATTTGTGTGGAGGTTTTGTTAAAATGAAGTGTTTTGTTGTATTCATAGATGGTTTGAAAACAGTTGATATTAAAATTATGTTGTTCTGCAAGTACTTAATCTTATCTGTAATATAATGACATATCATATTTTCGCGTTTTGATATTCCTGTACAAAGTGAATGCAAATGCAATAAACTCACGAAAATATACCCTCGCAAATACCTCGCCTTGAAGCAAAATCATGAAAATGTATGGCTTATACAGTAATACATTTCAAGATTAGAACATTATCACATGTTGTGGCAAGAATAGTTTGTGACCCTAAAAATAGCCAGGGACTTTGAACCTAATCAGCCTTCAATATGGTATCACTTCATTAAATTATTTATTATATATTTGATAATAATAACAACTAGAGCTGTGCTCAAGAGAATGTAAGTACCTCTGCCAAAGTAACCAATTCCCTCTCCCACCAACCAATAAACTTGAAAATAATTCGATGAGAGGCTTTCGGTTCAACCATGTACGTTGGAAAACTCCACGTTCCAGTCAGAAAATAATGTTTGAAAATGTCAACCGAGTTGCTGTTTTTTGCCATTAATTCATAAAATTGCCTAAAAAATGGCCAAATCAGCGAACAAATTTCCACATGCATTTCCCGTATTCGGCTTCTAGCGTTAATCAATTAGATACTTTATGGCCTGAGGACGTTGGGGGAGATATACTACTTTCCGAGTTAAACGTTCCCGAAAAATATATGACGCGCACTGAACTATAGTATGGGCCTTTTCTTTTTGTGTTTTGTTTGACATTGACCGTGATATGTGACCTATGACCTATGACCTTGAGAATTGAACTTGGTCTGGTATTCTCCCTTTTGAAAAATTTGTAAAAATTTCGTGGGCTAGATGTAAAACTGTGCCTGTGAGACTGTTGACAGATATACATACAAACAGACAGACAGACAAACCACTCCAACTTCGTTTGGCGGAGGTAATAATAATAACAATAATAGCAATATTGATCATGATGATGGTAATAATTAAAGGTGTATCGGTACGGTTATCCTACCGGGCACCGACCTTGAAAAGTAAATTTGGTTATGAATCTGTCATTCCGATATATTGCAAAGTGCGTGTACAAAGGTCATAAGTTCATGTCACTCAGCTCTCTAGTGCAAATGGAAGATCATTTAGGACTCCGTGGGGGAGACAGAAAGTATTTGGAATGTGAAGTATGCGTTAGGTCGTTTGGGGCAAGGTTTAATGGTCAGTCTTAGGAACATACATCTTCTTAAATAGGTTCTTTGTCCTCCTTGTGAACTCTAGTACATTAGGTAGTATGGCAAGTAAATGTACATGCTCACAAGGTTGTAACTCTTCATTTGTCAGTGGGGATTATCCGAACATCAACAGCGAATACAAATATTATGACAGGCAATCTGTTTGTTTAGGTTATTCGAAACCGTTTGGATATTGAAGTCCAGTTTCCAAATAGTAAAATAACCTTAAAGATACAACTCTAGTAATAATAATAGTAATGATGATCATGATCATTTTATCTCTGTCCATGTTTTTTGTAGAGAGATTTGGCTGCTGTGGAGGAGAAGGTGGGGTCCATGTCGGGGCTAGCGGCCCAACTCGTGGAGGAGTACCCCAGCGCCTACCAACACATCAGTGATCAGAACGATGCCATGGTCAGCATGTGGAACGTCCTCCTAGAGACGGCTGTGGTCGGAATGGTCAGGAAGGACAGACTGACCAAAGCTGAGCAGATCCAGCTCTACTTCAATGAATTTAGGGAACTCAGGTAACAGAATAGACTGCCTAGGTAAAGTAGGGAAATTTTATGCATACCTTTCTGACAAAGGTTGCTCTTGACAACGTGACAACTTTGGTGGACATAGCAACAACTAAATGTATTTAAGATGTATTTTTAGAAACAGATGATAGAAGTTATAGCACAGCACTAGGCTGCAAAAGAAGAATAGTCATAAATTTGAATACATTACCAAAACGGTATATTCACCTGTTGCCTCTGAGATTCTGAAAATCCCATAGAGTTAACACAGGGCACGTCTGGTTCCCAGTTAAAATAGACGTACCAAGAAGGTATGATGGATGGAGTTGCAATTCAATACTCAAAACAGCATCATATGTTCAATGCAAACTTTATCTTTCTGACAAAT
>JZLH01S0330081.1:0-12738 GCA_001188425.1 Eucidaris tribuloides | reverse complement strand
CCTGTCTTGCCTAGGTCCTCACATGATTGTAATTGACCAACCTGAGGACCCTGTGTATCACATAGGTCATAATGTGTGTGAGATTGCCACCAACAGTCTATATAACTTTTCTCGTCTTTCTCCTGTCTTGCCTAGGTCCTCACATGATTGTAATTGACCAACCTGAGGACCCTGTGTATCACATAGGTCATAATGTGTGTGAGATTGCCACCAACAGTCTATATAACTTTTCTCATCTTTTTTCCTGTCTTGCCTAGGTCCTCACATGATTGTAATTGACCAACCTGAGGACCCTGTGTATCACATAGGTCATAATGTCAGCTTTGTGTGTGAGATTGCCACCAACTATCTATACAACAACCCGGTATGGATCAACCCGAGGGGAGAGGTCGTCAGAACACTTTCACAAGGTATGAAACTGTCTGTTATTCTTTATTTTGTAATCCATAAAACATATGAAACAGTATACTTTTGGATGGAGAGGTTTATGCAGATAAAAGTGACTTGCTAACGACACAGTGTTAAAGGCAGGTTCTAAATCAGCAAAATCAATGTTATTGATTCAGTGTTTGGATTTAGGTAGTGGTATGACGGTGATATGACATTTGCTCTGGAGACAGTTGCTCCAGTGACAATATCTCAGAAGACAAAAAGTTAGGGTTAGAGTTGCCAGTGGGTTTCCAGTTCAGAATATGGTTAGGGTTAGGGTTAAGGACAGGGTTTGTGCATGAAATAATTGTCAGAGCAATTTTCGCTAGAATAAATGTCACACATTTGGCATGAGGGTATTTGACTACCTCTTCTTCAAGAGCTCCTCCCCCCCCCCCCAAAAAAAAAAAATAAAAATAAAAAATAAAAAATAAATAGATAAATAAAAAGTAAAAAAATCAAGAATTATCAAAAAAGAAAAAGAAAAGAAAAAGAAAACGCAGAGCAAGAGATTTTACAAAAGAAAAGCTAGATAAAAATAAAATTTTCCCATTTTTAAAACTCCTTGAAGGATGGAGAGAATGCATTCTCTGGTATGTAATAATATTTTACTTTAAAAAAAGAAACAGATAAAATCTATATATATAAAGAATACGCAACAACAAGATATTGTATTGGGGAATTTAATCTGCATGATATCTTCAATTCTTGAAAATTCTAAAAAGGTACAATCCGTTTGTAGTGCAGGATATGATTAGATAATACATTGCACCTAATTAATTTCTAGGTATTTTTACTTTTATACAAAATTTATATTGCAGCAGGCCTTCAATCTCTCCTACTTTTTCTACTTTTTTGTACCATTTTGTGAAGATCCTAATTTTTCTATGTTTCAATTAAAAATCCTTATTTTCCTTCTTTTTCCTACTTTTTGTCCCCTCCCGCCAAACAAAAAACCCTTTGTGATATATGTTTAATATTTGTTTGAAGTTGAGTAGTCTGAACAGGTTGTTGCTGAGAGTAGTGTAACTACCATCATCACCCGTTTGTGAAGAAAAACATTTTTATTGCAGATTTCCACTTTTTCGCCAATCATAGAATTTTTTCCCACGTATTCGCATGTTTCCATTTTCTTTGGGGTTACTACTGTAAACACTACTTACAAGTGTTGTACTTTCCTTCTACTTTGGTGGATGAAGTCCGACAATTCTGCTGTTTTGGAGAATTTTGATCCTAATTTTCTCCTACTTATTCAACCAAGCAGAGTTGCAGGCCTGTGGTTGTTTTTGCCTCACTTAATTAATTGACATTTTCCTTTTATTTCAGGAGGGGATGCCCATCTCCACACCATCCAGCGATCAGATTCTTCCTCAGAGCTTTTCATCGTTGGTCTCACTACGACGGATGCGGGAACTTACAAATGCGTGGTGGGAGACTTCCAGAAACCTGTGACCGTCTTTGTCAACGGTAAGGCCCCCTTCCCCCCCCCCCCAAAAGGTGGTTATGTTGCCCTCAAGAAACCAACCGTAAAATGCGGAAAAAAATGTCGCTTTGGGGGGGGGGGGCAGACCCAAAATCTACAAACTCACCATTTTGGGGGAAAAATGTCAAATTTGTGCAAAGAATTTTACTAAAATTCCTATTCAATGGCTTAAAACAGCACTTTTATATGCATTTTGCTCATTTAAAAGACTCGTAAAAAATATTGGTAAAACTCAACTCTCGCACAGTATTTTCCTACATATTCTTGTTTATGTTGATAAAAAAGAAATTAAATTCGAATGACCGACAGAAGCCAACAGCTTAAAGGGACCAAAAAGTCCCATATCGTGATGTTTTCGAGCTGGCCCGGCTCGGGTAATATTCCGGAATGCCCGTATACTTTCGGAAAACGAGCGCGCACGAATTGTGTACATTTCCCTATGCAGCGTGCATTCAACCGAAGAAAGGCGAAATGTACACGGTCCTACTTTCAACTGTAACTCTGTTCTGTGTTGTATGCAGTCTTATTGATATTGTTTTGTCTGTTTCAGTGGAGGAATGTGAACCCCCATGTCTGAATGGCGGTCAGTGTGTCAACCAGCAGTGTGAGTGTCCCGCACCCTTCACAGGACCCATGTGTGCCGAGCTAAGTAAGTAGAAATCTGATTTATCAAAACTTCAAGGGATTTCAGGGCTCGACTTTAGCAGGGCCCCTTAGACAATTGGCCCCCTAAAATTACTAGGGGCTCCTTAGAAGTGTATGAAAAATCCCGCCTGGCTCCTTAAGTTTTAGAGATACAGGCATACAGCTTAATGTGACTGAGGGAAACCGGAAACACGACTCTCCAAAGCTCAATTTGGCTCCCTAAAAACGTCCCTGAGGAGCCCGGCTGGCTCTCTTAAGAAAAAGTTCAGGTCAAGCCCTGAATTTTGAAATTTGAACATGCATCATTTAATGCTATTTTGACATACTGCTAAAACAAACGTCTCTCATAGATTGAGACCAAATTTGGATAAAAAATAGGATTCTCCTAGTCAAATGCACAAATTTATTAGCTAGAGTGTATATCCAGGCTGGAAATATTTGTCTTGAATTTGTTTACTTGAGGAGAAACGAGCATGCGTTTACCGGCATTGAATTAAAGTGTGACCCTGATAAACATTTGACATGTAGAAAGGTACACAACAAATTGGACCATCACAGCAAATTTTTATAGTAATTATTTGACAAAAAAGGAGTATTCGGTGAAATTTTCACAGCAGTATCCTTGATTGTAATAGTATTGGGACATTAATTGAAGACTGCACCCAGTCTTGCCATTTCCTTTTAACATATTTTTTTTGACCTAGCAATGATGTGTCATAGATTCTGGAGAAAGCAGTAATTATTTATTTAAAGTGAAATTACAAGATTTAAGGACTCGAGTTGTCCTACATTTAGGACACAATGCTCCCAGAATCACTGTACTGTTTAAATTTCTGCTGTGAAAATTTCATAGTCATATATTTTCCCTTTGTTCTATAGTTATAAAAAATGCTGTGATGGTGACATTTCTTGTGTAGCTTTCTATGGGATCAATTTCTATCAGAGCAGGAGATTAATTCAATTCTGGTAAATGAATGCTCGTTTCTCCTCAAGTAAACAACTTCAACAGGGTTCCCAGCTCATCAGGGAAATCAGGGAAAATTATTTTACTTTTTTCCAGTCATGGAAAAGTTAGGGAATTTGATAAAAATGCCTCAAATCAGGGAAAAGTCAGGGAATTTTGATTGGCCCAAAAGTCGAAAGTAGTCAGTCAGACTCTGTTATATTTTGTTGCATATCAAAACATCCATTGGATGACTAAACCAGAGTTGAAATTGGTGCCTTTAACGTAGTGTGCTGTGATTTAATGATGTATACAATGTACTTGGATTACCTTGAATCAACCTCTGTCTACATAAGGTGAGGAAAGGATGGCTGTAAGGGGAGAAGGGAGGCCATTATGTGCCTGTGTAATAGTACTAATTAGTTTTACATTACAGTGTTTTATACTGCAAATAGTTCACCGCAACAACATAGAAAACATGTGAAATGGGAAATGAGTTGAAATAATTATCATTGAATTTTGAGACTTCATCAGGGAAAAATCAGGGAATTTTGTTTTCTTGAAATTCTGGAAACCCTGTTCAAGGCACATTCAAAACTCAATATATACTCCAGCCGGTGTATATATTGGTATACTGTATGTTTCAACTCATTTGATTTTTTAGACATTTTTTCACTTTGCTCAATTATGTCTATGCCGTTTATCCAACTTGACATGCCCGTACAATGTCATTTTGCATTCTTTTTTTAGGTCCATTGAGGTGCCTACGACCATGTTTGAATGGAGGATTGTGTGATAACGGTGTATGTGACTGCCAGTACGGCTTCACAGGACCTCAGTGTAACATGACTGGTCAGTCAGGGGGATTCCCCTGAACAGGGGGGCCCAGAAAAAACACACACCCAGGATTGCTGATTTTTTTTTCACCATCATCAGCAAAATGTCATTGTGTTTTGTTTTATTAGTTAGAACATTCTTTTTCCAACAAAATGATACCATGATCATTGATTTTTCGTATGGCAGTTGATTCCTAGGGCATTTTTCTGAGACAATGTCATTTCCCAGAGATGCGATTTTCTTCACATTGTCTTCATTTTTTCCAAAGCAAGGGCATTCCTGTGGTTTGCCGGCATAGCTTATTCTATGGCACGCTGTAACGAAAGAATATTTTGGTATTTAGAGGATCAGTGGAATTGAAAAGTAGGAAATTTGGGAAGTAACATTGCCTCAGAAAAATGACCCTAGGATCAAAACGCCGTACTAAAAATCAATGATCATGGTATCATTTTGTTGGAATAAGAATGTTCAAACCAATGAAACAAATACCAATTACATTTTGCAAATGACGTAGAAGAATTAGCGATTGCATGTGTTGCGTTCTTTCTGGCTCACCTTATATTACAGGTTCACCTCTATTGATGAGTGTACAGTAGTGTTGTACGACTAGGTCGCCAAAAGTCGGAGTCGTGACTATCGTTGAGGAGTCGCGACTCCGACTTTAGAAACACAAGAATTGACTCCATGTAATCAGATATGTATGCCATATAAATCAGTCCAAACATCGATGCCAGTGGGTGGGAATATGACCCCCAAAAATCAATTTTTGAATAATCATAATCACAGTTGAAACAACATAAGTTCAAAACTAATTTTTAACATGAACTTACTATACTGAGCAATCATTGTGTACGCTGTAGTGTGCTTCTTTTACCAATGAATTATGCTGATAGAATTGAACGCCGAGAGTCGGCAAATAGTGGGAGTTGCAACTTTTGATCGGCGACTAGTCGACTCCCCAAAATCCTGGAGTCGTGCAACACTAGTGTACAGTATATCCACAGTATTTTGATCATGGATGGAGTCAAGGCTGACTGTTCCGAGTCATGAGGCCACTGGAAAAATATTTACCCATAGACTTTGTACACGTGACTCGGTCCGAGGCCAAGGCCAAGGCCGGTAAAATCTGGCCTTGAGGCCGGCCTCGACACCATCCCTGATTTTGATGCAATTTGATTTACCGTATCTCCAGATGCCTACCGCTGGATCAAATGGATAATATTGGATAACAAGAAAAGGAAACAAAACATATAACCTGCTTAGAAAGCCAAATTTTATTCTGAGGGATTCATATTAAATTTCATTTTCTAAAGGAAAAGAACTGTTCATTTTGCCTTTTCTTCTAGGACAACCAAGATTTATATAGGGAGGGTAACCCTGGAGTAGAGAGCTGCTAAGTCTCCTTGATAATGGAAAAAGGTTGCCAGAAAATTGACTAATTCTCCCACACCCTGACAAAACAAATTTGACTTGCTCCCTGAGAAGTATGTTTGGTAGATTTTTATGCATTGTTTTGCATGTTATTAATATATATCCCTCTGATTGGTGGTTGAAATCTCCCTGATTAAAATATCTGAATGTTGGCGCTTTAGAGTCAGTGTTGTAGTTGAGTCAACAAATTGGCCTTGACTACACTACTGTTTAGAGTGGCATCAGGATAAATGGTGACAGAATTTTACATTGAAAGTCTGTTGGAGTTTAGTTGCATAGGTAGTGAGAGAATTAAAGTTCTGAACGTGTTAAGAAACTTGACTTACATGACATACACACAGCTTTTAGGGAGTCATTAACATGGTACACACTGTCTGGCCAATGAACAGTAATACCATAGACCTGTAACAGCACTAATGTCCTTCTGCCAAATGGTGTAATTCAAGTTAATGACCTGCCAGTCATATGATGATATATACTATCTTGAGTAGATATGAAAACATTTCATTAAAAAAAAGATAGAATTCACAATCTGTATCTGAATTGGGGAAAATTTGTGAACTGCATGGATCAAAGGTCACAAGGTGTAGGGACAGTGATTTTCCGTTTCAAGAATTTGCCTTTTCCGTTTCCAAAAATCTGGCATTCCTTTTCAACTTGTCTCAAAAATGGAAATTCCGTATTACCGTAGACTTTGTATATATGAAAAAAATGACAATTCCGTTTATATAAAACTTGAAACAGATATTTCTCACTGTTTCTGTGTTTTTGTGTCAAATTTTTCTAATTTTGTGCTGAGTTTCGTGTTTTTTCCTTTCAAAAAGTAAAAATTTTGAGAGAAAAGAGGTTTTCCGTGATTTTCCGTTTGAAAACTCATTTTCCGTTTCGAGTTGTGATTTCCGGAAATTCCGGCCGTTTTCCGTTATCGCGGAAAATCACTGTCCCTAAAGGTGATTCTGATATATCATGCTAATTAAAGTGGTAGGTCATTCATAGAATTGGTGAGGCAAGGCAAAAGCATACCCATCCCTCACAATACAATGAAATTGTGTTTATTATAATTTCAGTCTGAGAGGAAAGTGTTTCACTCTACTTTAACAGTGGACCTTCAATTGTTAAACTGCTGTGCCCAAACCCTCTTCTGCTACATACTTCAAACCGAAGTACAACAATACTTTTTGACCAAAAACTACAATTTTACATGAGTAAAGTGTGATGTACAAATGTATTCTTATGAAAGAAGTAGTGTATAACTGCTATAGAAGCACCCGTACAATGTCATCTGTGATACCCATGAACTATATGACCACTAGAAACTATGATATATTAATTCTGCAATAATAATGATAATAATAATAAAAATGATAATAATAATAATAATAATAATAATAATAATAATAAAAATAATAATGATGATAATAATAATAATAATACTGATGATGATGATGATGATAGTAATAATAGTAATGAAACATTTATGTACTGCACATAACACATAGGCAAAATTGCATGTCTCTAAATGCTTTTAGAGCAGAGATACAAAAGGAGTGGAGATGATGCACTGGGTTCGTAATTGTGAAATGTTACAAAATGTTGAATCAAGCTGATATTTGTGAATTATGGTAGGTTACCCTCAATGAACATTGGCAAGTTAGGAGTGAAATCAGCTCCCTGTAACACGTGTCACTAGTATCATTTTCCATGTTTTCCTCTTCTCTTAGATGAGGCCATCGTACGGGTCCGAGTCCCAGGCCAGGAGAACCCCATCCTGGGAGCTGATGTGAGCTATGTCTGTGAAGTCCCTCAGGATAACCCCTATGGATCCCCCATGTGGATCGATCCAAATGGTCAACAGGTGCCACCAATGGGAGCAGGTATGTTAATTAGAATTCATGAATATTCACTTGGAATTCATGAATATTCACTTAGAATTCATGAATATTCACAAGATCTCATCTCTATACCAGCTACTTATCCAAATTTAATCAGAGAGTTCAAATTTTCTGGATTTGTATTTGACAAAGCAAATGTTTGGTGATTCAGTTGAATTTGAATTTACAGTTCTCAGTTTGTACAGGCAATCAGTGTACTCTATTAGAAGTTGGGATGCACGTTTACAGTTTATGGGATTCACATGTGAGAGAAGATACATGATTTAGAACTCAATAAAGTCTGTCTGTGATACCTATATTTTCATTTATATTGTTTTTATACACACAAATGTTTTTTGAAGGGAGTATATAGGATTTTGTGTAGTTTGGACATTTGGTCCATTGTAAATTGGTTAAGAATAAATTATCTCAACAGCTTTTAACCCTATTTTAACTGGGCTATTTCAGACCAGGTTTTTACGGGGGTGGGGGCTCAATTTGACCCCCTCCCTTCAGATCTCGGCCGCCGATCGCGCGATCACCGCAAAAATTTGCATGTGTATAGAGCCGGATGTGAACTACACGACTGTATAGTAAAATTTTCAAAAAAAATTTAATTTTTTTTAAAAGTAATTAATTATGCAAATAAGTAGTGTTGCACGACTAAGTCACCCAAAGTCGGAGTCGCGACTATCTTCAAGGAGTCTTGACTCCGACTTTAGGAGTGCAAGAGTTGACTCTCTGGATCACTGTGAAAACATTGATGACAATCAACATCGCAGTCTTTTCATTTCATTGTTATATAAAATCATGGCCAGTTCAGTTCAAGTAGAGACATATACGGGGTATGTATTCAGGTTGTAGAACTGAAATCATTGAAGGAAGACACTGAACAGTCACTGTACAGGCTGTAGTATGATTCTTTCTACCTATTGATCATGCCGACAGACCCAAATGCTGAGAGTCAGCAAATAGTCAGAGTCGCGACTTTTGATGGGCGACTAGTTGACTCCAAAAACTCCCGGAGTCGTGCAACACTACAAATAAGTGCATAAAATTATGTTTTCACATATAATTCACTTACAATAGCTGGTAGAATACTAATTTTTGTTGAAAATATTCATTCTGACATTTCTCACAATTATCTTCCAAAAAATTTGCCGAATTGGAATTTATTTCTTATGTATTTTAATTGTTTTGTGAATTTCTTAGCATCACAGATTTATTACACTGGCATTCTAGGGGGGTTCGTGCCTTCTTACTTTAAGGCCCTACACATTGGGTCTGGCTGCTCAGCGGATACCTCTTTCCTATTCACTATTCCTCCACGAATAACGGCATTTAAAAGCCTATCCATCTAAGCCCGTCCTGAGCGTGCCCCCCATTCCATCGTCATTTGTTTGGGGTGGAGGTGATTTGGCTCTCTCAGGTGGGGGATTGAATGTTGATCTCAGCTTAACGGGCCTACTGGATTTTTTTCGGTTGCGCGCTACACAATAGCGCCAATGTCATTTGAATTTGCCAATATTGGATGGCATGGTAATGGGATTTGTTGTGGGTGAAGGGGGGGGTGATTTTGGGTTGTTCGGCTTAGTGCGATTTGTCTGGTGCATTTTGTGTCTTTCGTCTGGTTGTGTTGGTTGTGGTGTTCGTTTTTGGGGGCTATTATTTTTTTTGTTTGCTCTGTAGTGTGGGCTTTATGGTCTCTCGTCAGAATGTGCCTTTGTGGTTGCGGCTCTATTTTGTAATTGTGGCTGTGGTTGTGATTTGTGTCGCTCTTGTTGGCGGTGCGGTTTTCTTGTCCATTTGTGTGATTTTTGATATAGGAGTGATTGGGCTTATTATTTGGGCTGTTTTCTCATTTTCGGCTTTCCTTGTTTTTGTGTTGGGTGTGTGGAGTTTTTGTGGGAGTTGGTTTTGTTGAATTTTGGGGAGGGGTGTGTGTGTGTAGTGCTGTTTTGCATTTGTTGATTGTTTTTTTTGTTACTGTCTTAGTGTTTGTTGTTTGTTTGGGTCTTTTTTTGGTGGTGTAGTTGTTTTGTGTTGGTTTGTTATTCTTTTGATGTTTAGTTCGTTGCGGTGGTTTGATGTTGTTTTTTTATTTATGTTCCGAGTTTTGTTGGTTTTTTTGTGTTATGTTGTTTTGTTTTTTATGTGTGTTGTAGTTTGGGTTGTGTGTGGTTTATGTGTGTTCATGTGGGTGGTAATTCTCGACGTGGGTGTGTAATAATGGGTTGTGCGTATTTGGGTTGGCTCGGTATGTTCAGTTTTTTGTTTGTGAATGCTTGCAGGTGATTGGCGTGAGATGGGGTGTTTTTGTGTGTGGCTGGTGTGTTGCTTGTATGTTGGGCGCGTGCCTTGCTTCTAAATGCCAGGTCCGTAATGAAAATCTGTGATTGGCCGGTTATAGTAAGTTTTTTTCTTCATTGAGGTTATTTCGTTTTTTTTTCGTGGGAGGGGGTTATGTTTTGTATGTTGACGTGTGTACCTCTGGTTTTGTTTGTGTTTTGGGTTGTTTGTGGTTGTATTTTGTTGTGTTGGTGTTGTGTTTGTGGTCTTCAGTTTTGGAATTGTTTTTTTGATTTTGGTGTTCGTAGTGTATAAATTTTTTTTGGTGGTTTTTGATTGGGAGACTTGTTTTTGATGGACGTTTTGCGACTTTCATTTTTTATTGGGATTATATATGTGTTGTATGAGATATTTATGTGAGTTGCGGGTTTTGTGATTTTGGTGTCAGTTTCTCTATCTTTATCTTTCTTTGTGTTGCTTAGTGTGAAAAGAAAAAAAAAACCAAAAATAATCATTACACATTTATGATTTTTGGTTGATAAACAGTTGGGGTTGGGGGTTGGTTGTGTCTTGTGGTGGTTTTGTTGTGTTTTTGTATGTTTTTGTGTATCGGAGGGGGTTGTTTGGGTGTTGTTGTGTTTGTTGTTTTTGTTTGTTGGTGAAGCGTTGAGCGGGCGCGTTTTCATCAATTTCCATTGGTTTTGTACACCAAATCACGTTTGTGAGCAATTTGGGGGTTGACATGCATGTATGAAAAGGCACACAGCGTCGTAACGGTATGTCCGATTTTCGTGAAAACAGTCTCAAAAGATGCGCAAGACATGAAAGTAAAAAGTCAGCGAGCAACGCGGTCAAAAAAAATTGCGCGGCAGCATGGTCGCGAAATTTGTCGAGGGGAGGGGTCAAATTGACCCCCCTCACATAGGGTTAAGCAATTCAAATAAAACTTGGTACATTTGATCACCTTGAGCATTTAAGTGTAGATGTGGAAAACATCAGGTTGTTTTTACACGTTACACAATGCATTGCCATGATGGTAACTGCATTTTTTATACCTGCAATTTCATTGTTACTCTGAGGCTAAAGTATTCAGTGACAGCCATAGTCCATTTCTTTATATGTCAAACCACTGAGTGATGGGCTAAGGGATCCTTAGTGGCATCTGTATGCCTGTCGTCAGTCGTCTCTCCGTAGTGCTTCTGAAACTTAAATAACTCTGCAATCATTTGAACCATTTGTAACCAAATTTGGATGGTAGATGCTTTACAGGGACCTCAGTGCTACTTGGGGTCAAACATCATGGCTATAGGTCAAAAGTAAAATGAGGTCATATGTAAAATATTACTGGCAAGTTTCTACTGGGGGTGGTAACCCTTTCTATCCATAAGTCCTTTTGTGACCCAGTTTGGATGGCAGATGCTGTACAGGAACCATAACTTGATATTAGGGCCAATAGTCGGATGAGGTCAAATGTAGATGTAATAGGGCAAAACGCATAATGGCTATCGCCTTGTTTTTTCTATTTACTGTAGGAGGCCCAGATCAGCGCGTCCAGATAGAGCAGCTGTCGGCCTACGCCACCAGGCTGTCCATTACTAACATCCAACAAAAAGATGAGGGGGAGTACATTTGTGCTGTGGGCCCTCTCAGGAGAGATTTCACCATCACCGTGGACGGTAAGTCAAGGGAGGGTTTGTAACCAATATTATATAACTGGGGAGTAACATGAGATATAAAATACTTGTTTAAGTTATTGAAAATTTAAATTCATTCTCAACATGCCACTGAAATCACAGCTCTATGGACATGATATGTGTTGTGTGGTGCATATTTGTGACCTCAGCACATTAGGAGTTAATGATTCCGATGTGGTACATTTCGTTGGTGGTTTCATGTACCGGTGATTATTGCATTTGTTTGATATACGAGATTCGCCGGTACGTAATGTCACTGACGATTGTTGAATCACTCTTACCAAGAGGGAGGCGTCGTGGCTCAGTGGATAAGGCTTCAGTTTCTCGACCTAGAGGTCCGTGTTTCGAATCCGTGCGGGGCCATGGCGGTTGTGTCCTTGGGTAAGGCACTTTATCCCCATTACCTCGTCCCTCGGATAGGACGTAAAGCCGGAGGTCCCGTGTTGAGACCGAAACCCCTCAGCACGTAAAAGAACCCACGCACTTCATCGAAAAGAAAAAGGTGAAGACCCAGTGTTGTGGTCATATATCTTCATGTACATACACGACCATGTACGTACTTGGTGAAGTACAACTCTCCCCTGTCCGGTTGGCCCCTGTATTGGGGTGTTGGACAGTATCCTTGAAGAAGAAGAAGAAGAAGCAGAAGAAGAAGAAGAAGAAGAAGAAGAAGAAGAAGAAGAAGAAGAAGAAGAAGAGGAGGAAGAGGAGGAAGAGGAGGAAGAGGAAGAAGAGGAAGAGGAAGAGGAATGATGTCTATTAACCCTATGGAGACTAAGAACGAGATATATAATCCCAGGCTGGGGTCTATGAAGAATGTGTGTTAAATTGAATGCAAACTATCTCCTATGAGTTAAAGTATTGTCGGCGTAATAATAATAATAAAGGACATTTATATTCCACAGATGCTATAATAGTATACTCTACTGCACATTACAATATAATTATTTTGTATAAACATGTAACAAACACCAGTTAAATTCCAATATTAAACAAGGGGGTTTTTAACCTCTCCTTAGACTCATTTATGGAAGGCGATTTTCTCACAAACAAAAGATTATTCCACAGTTTGGGGGCAGCATACAAAAAATGCTCTGTCACCAAGGGTAACATTTT